>CAUYLG010066101.1:0-19355 GCA_963573385.1 Cacajao melanocephalus | reverse complement strand
AAGAAGTAGAAAAGTTCCTTTTTAAAATTTCCTTTCTTGTTAAAGAATAAGTGTGCTGATAACCTTGTTAAGCCCTATCCTATGTAGCTATTAGACACGCCATGCTTACAGGCACGTAGTACATTCTATGTCCTTGTACTTCCACCAAGGTGTCTGTGCTGGACATGCTCACAGGCATACCCCAGCTCTCCATTGCTTTGACTTGTTTAGAAAAGTTTTAAGTTGTAGCCAATCAGGTTTTAGTTTAGATTGTGAAGTCTGGCTCCAGCCAACGGAGATCAGACCCAGCAGTAAGGACGACCCCAAATGCATGAGGGATAAATTTGTGTGTTTTGCTTTGCTTATTGTACTCTCGTGGCAAGATGGCTATGTGTTGCTGAAAGATCCTTTGTCTCAGTGCCAATTTTTCTTTGCGGCACCGAGCATGTATTCTCAACATAGTTCAAATGATAATAGCCCTTCCCCAAACTAAGCCATCTTTATACAATTAATAAAAGGCTACAAGGTTAGGATTATGAGGGGCCTGAGTTCTGCTAAGAGGTAGGTAGTTACAGGAATTACCAGCCATCATTCGGGAGGTCACAAGATTTGCAACTTCTCCAATCACTCCTGTAAATAGCATCACCATTGTAGAATCTAAACCTGGTGTTTGGAGATGTCTTTTGGTGGTCTTTCTGACCACCAGATGACTTCACTGGACCAGAGACTCCTGACTCAAACAGTCCTGTGGCCCCCACCAAGAAGCAGGTTCGGTGCACAGGAACTGTTTTCCACACTCCTATGATTGCAACCCCAACCAATCAGCACCACCTATTCCCTGGCCCCCTGCTTGCCAAACTATCCTTGAAAAACTCTATCCTTTGTATTTTCAGGGAGGCAGATGTGAGGAATACTAAAACCTCAGTCTCTCATTCAGCCAGCTCTACATGTATTGAACACTTTCTCCATTGCAATTCCCCCATCTTGATAAATCAGCTTCATCTGGGGAGTGGGCAAGAAAAAAAAATCCAGTGGGTGGTGACACAGTCAGTGACACTGTCTCTCCTGTTCCTGCACAGGCTTGGGGGGACCTGCTGGGTGTCCCCACAGGCACCTGCTCCCCAGCAGCCTCCCACCTGCCTGGGCCTGGACCACGACTCACATCTCCCTCCATCCTCACATCTCCCTCCATCCTCACCTCCCTCTGGATCTCAGCCACATGGGCAGGTCAATTACTCTGGAAAACGTACAGACTCCAGTTCCCCAAATTGAATTTGACTTATTAGGTTATCTCTGCCCTTTTTAAAAAAGCATCACCATGCCTGGCGAGCTTCCTAATTGAATAATAGATCACAAATGAACTTTTCATAAAACAAAACCAAAAAGCCAATCCGCTGAAAACATGATGAAGTGAGGAGAGACTTCCCTCCGCCTTCTGTTTCTTACTGGTAAGTTCCTTCCTTTGCAGAGAAAATCACCTCCTACACATCAGAAGCAAAGCCCAGTGGACCACAGCGTTGATTCCCTTGTTACAGACTTGGGTGAGTTACAGAGAGCAAGCCCTGAGCACTCTGGCCCAGGACACAAGGTGTGGGAAGAGCTGAGGCTTCCAGGAGCCGGAACAGCCCCCATACAACAGCTAACCTTGTAGCCTTGAGCCCCAGCTCAAGGCTGAGTGTCTCTGGGCAGCTCTTGGTCCCGTGCAAGGTCCTGCTTCTGGGGCACTGGGCTGGTGGAAACGTTTCCTCACAGCCCAGACTCCCAGCTCCCCTCCCAGCCAAAAGACACAAGGGGGCCGCTCGCACGTGAACCCCTGCTTTTTCCAGGTATGTCTGTGGCAGGGTGGGGGTAAATATTAGAATCAGGACCAGAAGACAGTCACCGTGTTGCCCACCCCCCAGGGCTTGTCATTGGTCCCCACAACTGGGACGGGGCTGCCACTGTGCCACCTGGGGGCATAGATGAACCAGGTGTGATCTCAGGTGTCCCTCAGACGACAGTGGCCCCAGTCACTCAGATATTTCAGGTGCCGTAGGCTCTGCGATGGCCACAGAGCCCTCTCACCCATCCACCCAGCAAAAGCGCCAGCCACCACTCTTGTCAAACAGGGACCCACAACCTCCGCAGCCCCAGGGTAGGAAGAGAATTTGGGCTCACTAGTGTTCAACTCTGAACAGTCAGGGACATGAAGGGCGCTCCATGGACGCCAGTCTCCGCCACCACCCTCTTCATTTCACTCTCCCGTGGCACCCTGTCCCCATCCAGCCGTGATCCCAGGCACAGTGTCAGCGATGCAGCCGGTCTCCCTCAGCTGAAGTGGTTCCGCTCCCCACCAACCCCCTGCCTGGAGCAAATCTGGGGCAAGAGCTTGGCTGGAGGTGTTTGACCCAGAGAGAAGCTTCAAGGATGGGCATCCCACTACCACCCTGGCAGGGTCAGGGCCCCCGCCCGAGTCTGAGCACCCCCTTAGGCTGAGGCGCTGTGCCTTCAAAAACACGTCCGCTGGCCTGGCTCTCATTCTCTAAAGCAGGGATTCTCCTTCGGGAGGTTGTCCCTGGGGCACGTGGCCAGGTCTGGAGATGTCACTGGTGGTCACACCTGGGGCAGGTGCTTCCTGCATTGAGTGGGTGGAGACCAGGGAGGCTATGGACGTCCTACACCACACAGGGCAGCCCCCTCTGGCCAGAACCCAGCCCCAAATGTCAATGGCACTATGGTGGCAACCTGCTCAGGAGGCCCTGAGTCCTACAGCACGTGGGGGATCCTGACTAGTGGATGAGGAAATGGTGCCAGGAGAGGCAGGTGACGCAAACCATGCGGCACTGGAATCCGTTCCTTAAAGCGCTGCACGTGTCCTCTAAAAAATTACTTTCCGCGGCTTCCCACGCCCAAAGAACAAAATTAAGTCAGAGCCTTTATCCCGGCCGTCAAGGTCTTCCAAAACCCCATGGGTGCTCTCTCTGGCCCCGCCTTCCTCTGCCTACCCTGTCCCTTTGCTCATGCCATTCCTTCTCCTCAGTGCCCTTCCAGGTGCTGGCCTTTGGCCTGGAAGTCCCAGGGCCTCAATTTCCCCAGCGTGCGGCTGCTATCCCAAACGCCCTCAGCCGGGGGGACCTAAACCACAGACGTGTATTTCTCACACTTCTGGAGGCTGGAAGTCGGATTCAGGGAGCAGCCCGGGTGCGGCTCGTTCTGAGGCCTCTTCTCTCGGCTTGTGGGCACCGCCATCTGGCTGTGTGCTCATGTGACCTCTGTGCAAGCTCAAGGGGTCTCGGAGAGAGGGAGTGACCACTCTTTGGAGTCTCTCCCCATAAGGACACGAGTCCCATCAGACCAGGGCCCTGCCCTCCTGACCCATCTACCCCTGATCATCTCCCAAGAGGCCCCATCTCCTACACCATCACACTGGAGGGCAGGGCTCTGATGAGTTTTGGGAACCAGGCGGGGTGGCTCACGCCTGTAATCCCAGCGCTTTGCTGGGCTGAGGCGGGTGGATCACGAGGGCAGGAGATCAAGACCATCCTGGCTACCACGGTGAAACCCCATCTCTACTAAAATACAAAAAAATTAGCCGGGTGTGGTGGTGGGCACCTGTTGTCCCAGCTACTGGGGAAGCTGAGGCAGGGAAATCACTTGAACCCAGGAGGCAGAGGTTGTAGTGAGCTGAGATCACGCCACTGCACTCCAGCCTGGCCACAGAGCAAGACTCCATCTCAAATAAATAAATAAAAATAAATCAGCTGGGCATGGTGGTGCACCCGTGGTCCCAGCCACTTAGGAGGCTGAGGTGGGAGGGTCACTTGAGCTTGGGAGGTCATGGCTGCAGTGAGCTGTGATTGCACCACTGCACTCCAACCTGGGCAACAGAGCAAAACCGTGTCTCAAAACAAAAGAACTTGGAGGACACACATTTGGTGACACCCGGCTATGAGCTTCCCCGGCCCCTGTGCTTCTGCCCCCGCCTCCAAAGCTGTCCTGGGAACACAGATGCCAGCACTGTAATCCCACCCCAGGGAACCCAGAAAGGGCAGTGCTGGTCCATCAGGGCCCTCAGAGCGTCTACCACTGAGCGCTGGTCCTCTGAAGTCCTCCTAGAGCCACCGCCTGGGGCCTGAGGGCTGATGCAGGTCAGAGCTTCCAGCCCCTGCCCAAAGTCACCGTGGGCCGAGCACCAACCCCCGCCCTCCAAAAAGAGAGGTGGGGAGCCTCGGCCCAGGGACCCCGTCCTCCCCCAGTCCCACCCATCTGCCCGGAGAGGACAATACTGCTCAGTACCTTGCTTTTCATCAAGGAGAAGGAACCCGGGCAGCAAGCACATAATGGCCTAATTTAGGCTGAAATTATTGGTAATTTGGGCCATTTGAAACTGACGGGCTGAAGACTGCTTTCCCTGAACACAGGGTAAAGATGAACCCCTGAGAGCAGGGTTTCTGTGGTTAGATCTTGTTGTTGTTATCTGATGTGTGTGGAGCAGAGCTATGAGCCCCTGCCTTTGGCTCTGAGCCCAGACTCTCCCATGGTGTCCGGAACTCACAGGCAGTGCCGGCAAGCGTGACGTCCCGCGGGCCAAGTCCATGTGCTGGGCGAGACACTGCCGATGCTGAGGAGGGGCCTCGCCGCCCACGCCTGCCGGCCATTCTCTCCTCGTCTCATTTGCACTTTTATTTCTTTACTTGCCTTTCTGTTGACAACTTTAATATTTGAAAACGTTAAAGGCAAATGGAGTTTTATATTTGAATTCGCTTTGGCGTCACCTAACAAGATTTGGGTCTCACTTGAAGCGATGAAAATCACATTTTGAGAATATTTGTCAGAATTCAGAACCTGAGCGGAGAACAGTCTAGAGAATGACCCTTCCGTGCGGAGCCCAGCTCACGGGAGACTGCGCAAAAGCTTGCCTCAGAGCTGTGATGTTATCTGATACACAGAAGGGACCGGGTGCCAAGGGGTCTCGGGGCCACCTGAGGCCAGCGGGTATGTAATCGTCAGGCAGCCGCCTCCCCATCCCAGGCCTGGATCTGGCTAAGGGTAAGGTCTTTGATTCCCCAATGAGCTCCAAAAGGTGGGCAGTCCTGGAAGCAAAGACCAGATGGGTGTGAACCAAAGGTCAGCAAACATTTTCCAGAAAGGAAAACTGTCAAACTACTTAACTCTACGTGAAAGTAACCACAGACAACACGGAAATGAACAAGTGTGGCCCTGTGCCAATAAAACTTTATTTATGGAAACAAGCAGTGGGCCACTTTGACCCACAGTCCGTAGCTTTCTCAGTTTGGCTCTGGATCTATGCTTGGCCATGAAAGGTTCTTCCCCTCTGTCCTCCCCAGCCTGCATCCCTGTCTGCTCCTCTGGGTCTCTCTTCTCTGTCTCCCTCCCCTTTTTCAACCTCCCTCTGACCCTGCCTCACTTTCTACCTCTGCCACTTTCCCTGCAAGCTGGCCGCCTTCCCTCCCAACATGCCTCTTTGTCTCCCTTCTCCTTCTTCCCCTCCTGCTTTTCCCCTGCCTCATGTCCGTACCTAATGCCTCCTGACTTTTCCTCTTCTGGTCTCTTTCTCCAGTTACAGAATCAAGGGTGTGTCTGTACCTGTCAGGGTCCCGTGCTCCTGGCCATGTTTACAGGTTTTACACGAGAACAACCTGAAGACCACCTGATCCTTCTCTCCTGGCTTGACCCTGGCACATTTGTGGGTGCTTCCAGCTGAGTGGAGATGAAGCCAGACACTCGGTCAGGGCTGGAGTAGGAAGAGCTGTGGTGTCGGCCTTTATCGGCTGGCCAGTGGGAGCCACTGAAGGTCTCGGAGGTGTGGCACAGCCTGGCTGGCTGAACCCACTGGGTGTTGGGGACATGCCTGGCCTCTGCAACCCACATCCCCCCGTGAGGCAGCTGCTGCAGCTCAGCGCTGGCTCACCCCACAGCTGGCTCTGGCTCTGGGAGAGGAGGTGCTTGTGCCCTTGTCCTGGGGTCCAACCATGTGCAGGGACGGTCTCCGGGACCCTCCTAGGGAGCATCCCAGTGGCACGTTCTCCTGGGCACCTCCAGCCTCTGGTCCATCCTCCAGCAGGCACACCACAGGGAGGGGTCCCCTCTCTGACAACCAGCCGTGAGCAGGGTCCCTGACAGCTGCCCCAGCCTGCCACTGGGGGGTTTCAGAGCCACATTCCCTGCCCCTGACTTAGTAGAATGAGCCCACGCCCCTTGAGCACCCCCAGGAGATTCTGATGATGAGCTCTGCCAGGGATCTCCCTTGTTCCAAGAGTCCTGGAGGAAGCGAAGGGGTTCTGTGCCCAAGGGCTGTGGGTGTCCCACTGCAGCCACCACTCCTGCACTCTAACCTGGTCCTGTAACACCAACCCAAACCCCGGGCCAGGGGAAGGGACAGTCCAGGCTTGGGGAGGCCAAGCACGGGTCCTACAAGCCAGCTCAGGTCACAGCGCCAAGAGACAGACCCAGAGGGCCAGAACCGAGGCCCCCCAGGGAAAGAGGGGGCCTAAGCCGAGCTCTAAAGATGGGCAATTTCCCTGGAGGCTAAGAGACCTCATTTTTTTTTTTTTTTGAGATGGAGTCTTGCTCTGTCGCCCAGGCTGGAGTGCAGTGGTGCGATCTCGGCTCACTGCAACCTCCGTCTACTGGGTTCAAGCGAATCTCCTGCCTCAGACTCCCAAGTAGCTGGGACTACAGGTGCCCGCCACCACGCCCGGCTAATTGTTTTTGTATTTTTAGTAGAGACAGGGTTTCTCCATGTTAGCCAGGATGGTCTCAATCTCCTGACTTCGTGATCCGCCCACCTCAGCCTCCCAAAATGCTGGGATTACAGGTGTGAGCTACTGCGCCCGGCCGGAGAGATCTCAATTTTTAGGGCCCCTCCCTTGCACACACCCCTTCTGAAAGGGTCCTAGCAGCAACCACATGGTCATTTAAAATTTGTGGAAGTCAGACAGTCGGTGAGGGCTGTGGGCCGGCTGTGCTCTGAGGCTCAGGTCCCCTCTACTGCCACAGTGCTGGGGGCTGCAGACACCCGCAGGATCTGGCTGAGGAGAGGTGGAGCTGGGGACATCTTTAGTGCGGATTGAGGGGTGAGTGAGCTTTTCTGTGGCTATTGTAACAGATGGCCGTAAACTATGTGGCTTAAAACCACAGCCATCTATTTCCCCACAGTCTGGAGGCCAGAAGGCCACAACCAAAGGGCCCTCGGGGAGGGCACACACTGCCTCTTCCTCCTTCTGCTGGTGGCAGTGCCTGGCACTCCACGGCAGTGGCTACCTCACTCAGTCTCCGCTTGTTTCCCCAGTCTCTCCCCTCTGCATGTGTCTGTGTCTCTGTGTTCCTAAAGCCATGTTTCCCTCTTAGAAGGACACCAGTTGAGCCAGGTGTGGTGGCTCACGCCTGTAATCCTAGCACTTTGGGAGGCTGAGGCAGGTGGATCACGAGGGCAGGAGTTCAAGACCAGCCTGGCCAACATGGTGAAACCCCATCTCTACTAAAAATACATAACATTAGCTGGGTATGGCGGCCCATGCCTGTAGTCCCAGCTACTTGGGAGGCTGAGGCAGAGAATCGCTTAAACCCAGGAGGCGGAGGTTGCAGTGAGCCAAGATCGCACCACTGCACTCCAGCCTGGGTGACAGAGTGAGACTGCAACTCAAAAAAAAAAAAAAGAAGGACACCAGCCATGAATTTAATACCCACCCTCACAACACAGTCCAACCTCTTCTTAACTCGATGACCTCTGCAAAGACCCCATTCCAAATAAGGCCACATTCCCAGGGACTGGGGTTAAGCTTTAAGAGATTTTTCCCACCACAAAACAATGCCCATTTATGATCTCACCATTGCTGCAAGCCAGAGGTCTGGGCACAGCGGGGCTCATCAGCCCTCCACCTGCATCTCACGTGTCTAAAACCAGGGGGCAGGCCAGGCTGCATTCCTTCTCGGAGTCCCAGTTGGTGAATCTGCTTCCAAGTTGATTCAGGTCATTGGCCAAGTACATTTCCATGGAGTTTCCGGACTTGAGCCTGTCCTCTTAGAGAATATGATTCAACCTACTACTGTGGGTACATCCATAGGGTTCAAGGTGTCTTATGCTGTAGACAGCTTGCCACTGGTCATCCCCACATGGGAATGTCCCTGTCCAGGGACAATGTGCCAACTTGCTGGCTTGCTGCAGAAAGGTGTGGCCTGATGTGGTATATGAGCCATCCCACAGCACCCAGCTATGGTGGTGGAGGTGCCTGGGAAGCCGGGTGACGGATGGAGCTGAAGCTGGCCCGTGGGAACTTCCTCCAATCAGCAGACACATGGATGGTCAGCAGAGGGGCCACCCCTGCTGGAGCCCAGTCAGACAAAAGCGCTTTCCTGCAGGAATACACTCACTCATGTGGGTCACAGCCACAAACCCACTTCTGCACGTTCTTTTTGAAAAAGATGGAAACTGAATGAAGAAAAACTCGTCATGATTCCTGTTTGCAGAGCACGGGAATTGCAGCTCCCACTCAAACCAGCTCACCATGGACACTCACACACAAAAGAACTCAGGAGAGGCCTTTCCCGAATGACACCAACCCTAAGAATGTACACAGTGTCACCGGCATTGGGTTGTGAAGCTTCAGGAACTTTCTTCACACCACCAGTAACGAAAAGTAAATTCATATTAGTCTTGGAGGAGAAAAGGCTGAATCATCTTTCTGATCTGTCTGCAGAAAATCATAACACAAAGTCCTTGTCCTATGAGAGATGGACAATGAGTGCACATTCAAAAATACCGGGACACAGGCCCTGTAGAGTGAGGCAGGCGGCTGAGGAGGCCTGTGACTTTCCACATTCTGTAATGCTGATGATACTAATCGGCTGTTTAAAATCTGTAATTTGCTGTGGCTTCATTTCTCAGTCTAAGCAATACTCACTTCTATGCCTATGTTTGTCTGTTTGCCTTCGTTATTTTATATTCTTGTTCTTTTGTGTTTTTTTTTTTGTTTTTTTTTTTTTTTGTGAGACGGAGTCTTGCTCCATCCCCCAGGCTGGAGTGCAGTCATGTGATCTTGGCTCCCTGCAACCTCTGCCTCCCAGGTTCAAACAATTCTCTGCCTCGGCCTCCCAAGTAGCTGAGGTTACAAGAGTGCACCCCCATGCCTGGCTAATTTGTGTATTTTTAGTAGAGATGGGGGTTTTACCATGTTGGTCAGGCTAGCCTCGAACTCCTGACCTCAAGCTGTTCACCTGCCTCAGCCTCCCAAAGTGCTGGGATTACAGGCATGAGCCACCGTGCGAGGCCTATATTCTTATTCTTAAAGAGACCCCCCCCCCACATTGTATAAGCTCAGACTCTGCACCCTTGGGTCTGGCCTGCCTGACAGATGACCTGGGCTTTCACAGAGGGCTCAGTAGGAAGTGGGAGGGAAATGAGGGGCTGCAGGAGCTCGGGCCAGTGTGTGGGGAGGCCGAATGCTCCTGTGGCACTAGGGAGCCATGGAGGGTCTCTGAGGAGAGGTGTGACTTCAAGGACCCATGTCTTAGCCTTTTAGGGCTGATGTGTAGAGAGAAGCGTTCCCCACCACCCATCCTTGGCTACCCCACCAGAGACCATGAGGCTGAGTGGCAGCGTCTGCCCCGGCTGTCCAGGTGGCACGGGGGACCCTCTTCTTTGCCATCACTGGCACACATGGAAGCCTCTATGCCATTTGGGGACCTGAGCCAGGTGGCTTTGAGCTCACTGGCTGCAAGAGCCTGATGCAGTTAGATGCCCAGCCAGGGCATCTCCTGAACTGGCCCCTGGGCGTGGGGCTGGGTGTGACCAGGAGGGATTGGATGGGCATCCTCAGTGGGTGGATCTCTGCTTTCGTCCTTGCAGGGGGACCCTCACTCGCACTCCTCCACAGCTGTGCCCTTGGCCTAGTGACGGCAGGGTGGAAACGGCACTTCGCAGGGGGTGGGGAGTGGGTGCTGGAGCAGAAGCAGCATTGCCACACCTGCCAGTTTCAGGCTGCCCCGGAAGGCTGGAGACCCCTCCTCCTGGCCCCATTCCATGCTCGCGCATCCAGTGTGTCCCAGGCCGCCTGTGTCCCCAGTTCCAGCCACTCCCAGCTGGCCATGGCCCTGCTCCTGCCTTCAGAGGTAGGCTGCGCCCTGGGATTTGGGAGGCTGGTGGGGGACAGCACAGGGGTTCACCCAAAATCACCGCTCCACATGCAGCCGGGTTGAGGGAGGGAGCAACAGCTCCCCCGTCCCCCTACGGCGTGGCAACCAAAAACATCTTCTGCCATCTCCACATGTGTCCTGGGGCAGAATATTGAGCTAGAGTGTCATGAAGGGGTCATCTTCTTTTTTTTTTTTTATTGAGATGGAGTTTCGCTCTTGTTGCTCAGGCTGGAGTGCAATGGTGCGATCTCAGCTCACCGCAACCTTCACCTTCAAGGTTCAAGCGATTCTCCTGCCTCAGGCCCTTGAGTAGCTGAGATTATAGGCGTGCACCACCATATCCGGCTAATTTTTGTATTTTTAGTAGAGATGGGGTTTCACCCTGTTGCTCAGGCTGGTCTTGAACTCCTGACCTCAGGTGATCCACCCACCTCAGCCTCCCAAAGTGCTGGGATTACAGGCATGAACCATCATGCCCAGCTGAGGGGTGTCTTTTAGGATGGTGGGGACAAGTGACACAGATCTAAGAGCAAGCCTTCATGATCCATCAGCCGCCAAGGCCAGGGTGTCCTGGGACACTGGTGAGCAAGATGTCTACGGCCCTTTCCTAGCCGCTTCCTAGTAGAGCACGACTCCCACACCCTCCCAGTGACCAACAAACCCTGAGCTACCTCTCACCTCCTCTGGGGAGATGAGGGGGTGCCTGGGGACCATCTCCGTGGAGGGGGTCAGTTTCAACTGCCCCTGCATTGTGGAAGACAACTCAGGCCAGGTCAGAGGGCACAGCCAGATCGGGACAGAGGCCCCTGGTGACCTGCGCTCCTGCGGGGTACTAAACTGCTCTCCTGAGGAGCCTGGCTGGTGGGGCACCATCCACGGAGCTCCTGTCTGGTATGAGGGTCCTCCCGGCCCTGGCACAACCTCCAGGCAGCAGAGCGCCCACCTGCAGAAACACTCGACTGCCACCAGAACCCTACCTTGTTGACGCCGGGCAGCCTGGTGTTCAGAGCCGCCGCCCCCACAGCTGTACCCTGGCATGAGGATGCAGAGAGAACACAGCAAGCTGTTCTGGGACTCCGTGTCCCCAGAGACACGTGGCAGGAGACTAGAAAACTCCTGTCTAGCACATTGACACTTGCTCCATATAAACTGAATTGTATCTGGACCTTAAAATGTCACCTTGCAAGACAAATGCAAGGGAAGAGGAGTCTGTCCGCCCACAGAAGGTGCTCACAGCAGCAGGGATGGCCCTCCCTCCCTCCGCCCATCCCTCCCTCCCTCCCTCCATGGCTCCTGCCTGCTAAGCTGGGGACACTGGGGGCTTTGTGTCCTCCCGGCTTCCCATCTAGCTAAACTTTAATGCGAGTCATTTTGCCTCCCAGCATCAGGCTGGGCTTGGTTGGCCAGTGGGGGCCCTGGCCCAGGAGAGACGGCCATTCCACTGGGGCCCCACCGGGGCAGGCAGGGCCTACAAGAAGCCAGGGACCCCCTTTGTGGGTCGAGAATTTACCTCTCAGAGGCCCTTTCCGTGGAGACACAGCTCCTACCTCTGCTCCCCTCCCTGGCAGGCCCCGGCAGCTGCTGGGAGCCCGGAGCCACTGCCCTCAGGACCCCCAGGGAGGGGCTTAGCAACCAGCCCACAGCGGACGGCCTGGGGGCCGATGCCGGCCTGGGGACACTGTAGGAGATGGCATGGCCAGAAACTGCTCTCAGGGGACCTGGGACAGGCCAGGGCCCGAAGCAAGAGGGAGCCGGTCTGAGACTGTGCCGGGTGAGGATGGGGGCTGGCTCGGGTGACTTGGGGCCCAGAGAGCCCAGTGGCCACCTAAAAATACTGTTTAGATGAACATTTTTTGTTTCCATAACTCAGGTGACCATTCTCATCAGAATGGAGAAATACACCGTGCTCACTTGTTGGATGGAACACCGCAGGGCAACAAAGATGGCGGCGCTCCGGCCACCCACCAACCGCCACCCACACAGATTGCACGGGCTCAGAGCTTTGGCCACCCACCACCCATGCGGATTGCACGGGCTCAGAGCTCCAGCCACCTGCCACCCCACGCGGATTGTACAGGCTCAGAGCTCCGGCTACCCACCACCGACCACCCAACCGGATTGGACGGTCTCAGTGTTCCGGCCACCCACCACCCACCACCCCACGTGGATTGCACGGGCTCAGAGCTCTGGCCACCCACGACCCATGTGGATTGCACAGGCTCAGAGCTCCGGCCACCCATCACCCACCACCCATGCGGATTGCATGGGCTCAGAGCACGAGAGTCTGGGAGCTGCCAAGCCTTGCCTTCAGCCAGGCTGCCTTCGGGAGGGGTCAGGGAAGGGACAGGGTGGGTACTTCAGGACGCTCGATGTTCTCGGACAGCTCTGCAGGGCACACATGCCAAGAAATTCATCTAGTGGGTCCCTGTGAACTACAGCTCCATTGAGTTTTTCTTTTAGACGCAGTCGTGCCCTGTTGCCCCAGCTGGAGTGCAGTGGTGCAATTTTGGCTCACTGCAACCTCTGCCTCCTGGGTTCAAGAGCTTCTCCTGCCTCAGCCTCTCAAGTAGCTGGGATTACAGGCATGCACCACCATGCCCAGCTAATTTTTTTTGTATTTTTAGTAGATACGGAGTTTCACCATGTTAGCCAGGCTGGTCTCAAATTTGAGACCTCAGGTGATCCACCTGCCTCAGCCTCCCAAAGTGCTGAGATTACAGGCATGGGTCACCGCACCCACCACCCATTGAATTTGAGTCATGGCACCAATGCTTTTAAGCCTGTGGTCTGGCTGATGATGGAGCTCGCATGCTTTCATTTTGCCGTGTGTGTGTGCAGCGTGGACCAGCTCCTCTAGAGCATCAGCTCCATGGAGGCAGGGATCATGATGTCCCCAGGGCCACAATGTCCCCAGGGCTCGAACAGCAGCAGGAGCCAGCCAAACGGAGAATGGACGTGAGGTCAAAGGCCACCTGGTCACAGCCAGACCTGCTTCTGGGCCACTCTTGAGAGGAGAGGGGTGGCAGGAAATGGAGAATCCAGGTGGAGGGAACCTGCCACGGATGGCCGCCGTGGAGCAGGGAGCAAGGTCGCCACCCAGGGTCCTGAAATGGCCCACGACAGGCCCAGGTGGGCGAGGCTTGGAAGGCCCTGTGGGGTGAGGCTGCCCTCGCTGGCCCCTCCTCGGTCTGGGGTGAGTTGAATAAAAGCTCAGGTTTGAAGGCTTTTCTGCATTGCCTCCCTTAATGGGCTTAATGTCTCAGCTGAACTCTAATGCAAGTAATTTTGCCTCCCATGCATAGATTTCAGAAAACAAAGCTTACAATGGCCCTAGTCCGCTTTAGCAGAGAAAATAAAATAGTAGAAAAATAATAGTAAAAAGGACTGTGTAACGTTCATCACCTTTATCTTTGTATCTACTTGCTCACGGTTTTTTTCCTCCCCTATTTGCCTGAATTTTTAACAATGCAAGATGTTAGGATTAATTTCCAAATGGCGCAAACTTTTTGAAAATGCACCCTCTCCACAAATGAGCAAACTGCTTGTGGTAATTAAGTAATGTCCTGTGCTCAAATTGCTTGTGCTAATGAGGCTGATTGACAGCAGCAGCGAGCATTAACCGCAATTAGTCACACACATCTAATAGCATCGAGGGTGCCTGTGATTTTCTACATGGAGGGAACTTTACATCTGCTTTCAGGGTTTCATCCTCGGCTGTGTGCATTTCTCTCAAAAGGATGAGCTTTTTCCTGTCATTCAGCTGTGGGGTGCTCTTTTCAAAGGTGAGAACAGAGTGCTGCTGTAGAACATTTCAGGTGGGCTGATTTTTAAAGGGTTTGGTAATTTATCAACAGGGATAAACGTTGATGTCATGGAAGAACTGTAGTCAGAACTCAGAGTTGGGGATCTACTGGAGAAATATCATGATAGAAAAAGAAAAACCTGAAAACCCGAAATGCTTTTTAAAAGGAAGCAAAAGCCAAGCACAGTGGCTCATGCCTGTAATCCCAGCACTTTGGGAGGGTGAGGGGGGTGGATCACTTGAAGTCAGGAGTTCAAGACCAGCCTGGTCAACATAGTGTAAACCTTGTCTCTACAAAAATACAAAAAATTAGCTGGGCGTGGTGGTGCACACCTGTAATCCCAGCTACTCAGGAGGCTGAGGCAGGAGAATCACCGGAACCTGGCAAGTGAAGGTTGCAGTGAGCCGAGATCATGCCACTGCACTCTAGCCTGGGTGACAGTGCAAGACTATCTCAAAAATAAATGAATAAATGGAAGCAAAACAATCAAATATAAAATCTCCATCAAGGAAGCCACTCACCTGGATATTTTCTCTGTGCATCTTCTCTCCATCTGGGAGCAGAGGAAGCCCCTGGGGGAGCGGCAGAGTCTGGATGAATTATGTGAAACAAATCCTGGGTGCTTAATTTTGCTCCTGAGAAAGGACGTTGGCTAAAGCTCGTGGGACTGATGGGGCTGAGAAGTCAGATTCCCTGAAATGAAGCTTTTCATGGTGGTCCCTGCAGCCCCAGGGACCCAGAACCACAGGCGTGGACTGTCAGAGAGAGCACTTCGGTTTCCCGCTGGGTTTAAAAAAAAATGTCAGGACGGCTGGGTGTGGTGGCTCACGCCTGTAATCCCAGCAGTTTTGGAGGCTGAGGCAGGCAGATCACTTGAAGTCAGGAGTTCAGGACTAGCCTGGCCAACATGGTGAAACCCTGTCTCTACTAAAAATACAAAAATTAGCAGGGTGTGGTGGCACACGCTTGTAATCCCAGCTACTGGGGAGGCTGAGGCATGACAATCACTTGAACTCGGGAGGCAGAGGCTGAAGTGAGGCAAGATGGGGCCACTGCACTCCAGCCTGGGTGACAGAGTGAGACTCTGTCCCCAGAAAAAAGAATATGTCAGGGGCAAGCAGAAAGAGGGTCACGGAGCAGGGCACATATGAGAGGTTCTTTGGAGAAATCTAATTTCAGGGCAATTGGCCCCTAATTATATCCAAGGCAGAGTTGGAATGGACTCCTTCTCACCACTGTTGGTACCTGCCCAAATCTCCTGTGCCAGGCTAGTACACCCTAGCCCCCAGCTGCTGTGAACATTGGCTGTTAACCTCTCACCACTGCCCCCTCGATAGAGAAGTTCCCTCAGCTGATGGAAATCGCAGCCAATGATGGACTGATGCAGGCAGTTATGGGTCAGCCCCTCACCTCAGCATGCGCCCAACCCCACAGCCAAAGTCTTCTAAGCTCAAGGTGGCAAAGTACAGAGGACAGGCTGGCAGAGGAGCTGGAAATGTAGGGAAGAAATCCTGAGAGAGCTGTAGAAGGGGTGAGACCCAAAATCGCAGTAGAAACTCTGCCCCTCTGCCCAAATCCTCGGATGGCCATCAAACTACAAACATGTATCAGAGACCTGAGGAAGCTTGGTAAAAAATGAGGTAAATATGAGAGAGGACTAGATGAGGCCGGGCGCAGTGACTCACGCCTGTCATCCCAGCTCTTTGGGAGGCTGAGGTGGGCGGATCACAAGGTCAGGAGATCGAGACCGTCCTGGCTAACACAGTGAAACCCCATTTCTACTAAAAATACAAAAAATTAGCCAGGCGTGGTGGCACGTACCTGTAGTCTCAGCTACCAGGGAGGCTGAGGCAGGAGAATCACTTGCACCCAGGAAGCGGAGGTTGCAGTGAGCCGAGATCACACCACTGCACTCTAGCCTGGGTGACAGAGTGAGACTCTGTCTCAAAAAAAAAGAAAAAAAAAAGGACCGGTGACATTTGTAAGTTTTCTGCTCCTTTGAGTGCATGTATTCCCCAAATCATGCACAGCATGGGTGGCAGAAAGGTGAATCCTTATTGGTTTGAGGTGTCAGAAGACAAAGTGTGGGGCTGGCTGAGCAGCCAGCAGCTGAGCAACTGGAAAATTAAGGGTGAACCCCCAAAGCAAGGGAACCACAGAGAGGGTGAGCTGCCAAATCTGAACCTAAACTCTGTTCAAATCCTTGGCTAAATGTTAAGCATACAGTTGCAAAAGGTAGGCTACAAAGACTTTAGCTGGAAGCTGAAAAGCTGAGCGGAGACATCAGCCAGTACACACAGTGGAGGAAGCAACTCTACAGTTTCAGATCAGGCAAGTTAACTGCCTACTGGAACAAAACCCAACAATGTTCAGAAGAACATAACAGAATCCAAAGTTGCTACAAAATATTACCTATGGTGTCCATTTACCAACAAAAAATAATTAGACATACAAAGAAACAAGAAGGTATGATCCAGGAAAAAGGCAGTGAATAGAAATGGACTCACAGGTTAGATTTTGTAGACAAAGACTTCAAAGCTGCTATTATAAATATGATCAGATAATTAAAGTAATATATAGTCTTAATGAATAAACAGAGGGGAATCTCAACAGAGAAATGGAAGCTACAAGAAACAATCAAATGGAAATGCTAGAGCTGAAAATTAAAACAACATAAATGAAAATTTTGCTAGATAGGCTCAATAGCTTATTGGAGACAGTAGGAGAAAGAATCCATGACCTTGAAAATAGGTCAAGACAATTTATTTAATGCAAAGAACATAGAGAAAAAAGACTAAAGAAAAATAAATATATCCTGAGAGACCCATAAGACTAAATTAAGCAGTCCAACATGCACATAATTGGAATCCCCGAAGAAAAGGAGAGAAGGAAAGAGAGAAAACATATGTATATTTGAGGAACTAATGGCTGGAAATTTCCCAGATTTGTTGAAAAACATGAAGATTCAAGAAGCTCAATGAACCTCAAGTCAGATAAAGCAAACAGACAAAAACCTTGACACATCATAGACAAGCTGCTAAAACCCAAAGGCAAAAAGAAAATCTTGAAAGCTGCAAGAGAGTAAAAACAATACATTACATACCAGGGACAACAATATGGGCCTGGAAGAAAATGAAAAAACATATACAAAGTGCCAGAAGAAAATAAAAGCTGTCATCATGATTATTTCCAGGGAAACTGTTCTACAAAATTAAGAGCCAAAGAAAGACCTTTTCAGGTAAACAAAAGCTGGGAGAATTCTTTGCCAGCTGATCTTCACCACAAGAGATGTTAAGAAAGTATGCTGATACTTGATGTTTCAGTAACTACACTGTGAGAAGTAAAAGTTCCTCTTCAAAGTGTCCTTTCTTGTTGAAGAATAAATCATAAGTGTGCTAATAACTCTTTGTTAAGCCCTATCCTATGTATGTGTTAAACATGCCATGCTTACAAGCACGTAGTATAGTCTATGCCCTTGTACTTTAACCAAAATATCTGTGCTGGTTGTGCTCACAGGCACATCCCAGCTCACAGCCTGTGCCCCTTACCTGTTTAGAAAAGTTTTAAGTTGTTAGCCAATCAGGTTTTTGTTTAGATTGTAAGGTCTGGTTCCAGCCAATAGAGATCAGACACAGCAGTAAGGACCACCCCAAACGCGTAAGGAATAAATATGTCTGCTTTTCTTTTGTTCATTGTACTGTTGTGGCAAGACAGCTGGCAAGGGTATCCTTTCTGCAGTCCAGGAAGTAAAAATTGCTAGCTGAGAAATCCTTTGTCTCAGTGCTAATTTTTCTCTGTGGCACTGAGCATCTGTTTCCAACATACACTTTGGTTTTTTTGAGTTGGTGTTGCTCTGTGGCCCAGGCTGGAGTGTAGTGGCACAATCTCGGCTCATACCACCCCACCAGGCTAATTTATATATATATTTTTTTGAGATGGAGTTTCATTCTTATTGCCCAGGCTGGAGTGCAACGGCGTATTCTCAGCTCACCACAACCTCCACCTCCTGGGTTCAAGTGATTCTCCTGCTGTAGCCTCCCATATAGCTGGGATTACAGGCATGTGCCACCACGCCCGGCTAATGTTTTGTATTTTTAGTAGAGATGGGGTTTCACCGTGTTGGCCAGGATGGTCTTGATCTCTTAACTTCGTGATCCACCTGCCTCGGCCTCCCAAAGTGCTGGGATTACAGGCACGAGCCACCGTGCCCCAGCCTAATTTTTGTATTTTTAATAGAGATGGGGTTTTGCCATATTGGCCAGGCTGGTCTTGAACTGCTGACCTCAAGTGATTCACCTGCCTCAGCCTCCCAAAGTGCTGGGATTATAGGCATGAGCCACTGTGTCCGGCCATATCTACACATTTTTAAGTAGTTACCACATTTCACAATTTCATATGTTGGGCAGGGTCTGGGCTTGGTTTTGGGTCCCCTCCCAGCCCCGCCCGTCCTCCCCTAGGAACCAAATGAGCAACCTGCTGCATGTTCTTCTGTGCTCACCCCAGGCTCACACCATCACAGAACCACCCACGGAATGTGCCCTTGCTCACTTGCCCTTTCTTTAATGAGACTGCGTCTTACACACTTTCTGGAAAATGGCATTTTGTCTCTGATATCTGGTGACAACTGGGCAAGGGTGAGGAGACTATCCTTTATCCTACTTTGTATTCAAACCTCAGCTTCAAGCTGAGGGGTCGTGCCTTTCCCTAATTCTGCAAAATTCAGGGCCAATAGTTTTCCAAATATTGCTTCTCCATGATCTTCTGAATCTCTCCTCAGACTGTGTAGCAGCCCTCCCCCTCTCTCGGAACTGTTTTCTCTTTATGCAGGGTTCTGGCTGGATCGCTCAGCACCGTCTTCTGGTTCATCGCTTCTCTACCTGTGTCTGGCCTAGAGCTTAGCCTGTCTATTGAGGTGCTTTTTGTATTTCAGTGACCATTTTTTATCTTCAAGATTTCTAATTGGTTCTTTTTAAGCTTTTTGTTTTTCTTCTTTCCTTCCTTCCTCCCTCCCATCCTTCCTCCCTTCCTCTCTCCCTCCTTTCTTCCTTCTTTCCTTCCTCCCTCCCTTCCTTCCTCTTTTCCTTCCTTCTTCCTTCCTTCCTCCTCTCTTCCTCCCTTCTTCCTTCCTTCCTATCTTCCTTTCTGCCCTCCTTTCTTCCTTCCGTCCTCCCTCCCTCCCTCCCTCCCTTTCTTCCTTCCTTCCTCCCTTCCTTCCTGTTTGGGGAATGCTACCTTCAGTTCCAGGTTTCTTCATTTCTCTCCTTGAGCTTCCCAAGCACATTTATTTTAGTCTTTACCAGAGTATTCTACAAAATTGATTTCATCTGCAGTAGATTCTAATTATTGACCTGGGTAACTCTGTGAACATTAGAATTTTGGACGTGTTTTGCAAACTCTTCTGAACTGGTGTGACTTTTCCTTCTCTTCTCTATGTTCTTC
>CAUYLG010066099.1:0-53529 GCA_963573385.1 Cacajao melanocephalus | reverse complement strand
CAAAAAAAAAAAAAAAAAAGAGAGAGAGAGAAATACAGGCCAGGTACAGTGGCTCACACCTGTAATCCTAGCACTTTGGGAGGCCCAGGTGGTAGATCGCTTGAGCCCAGTAGGTCGAGGCTGCAGTGAGCCTTGATTGTGCCACTGCACTCCAGCCTGAGCAACAGAGCGAGACCCCTTGTCAATGAACAAACAAATAAAAGAGAAATACATCTAATAATCTGTATCACTTATTTGTGCTTGAAACATTCAGTGTTAACTCCACCGTTTCCTTTTTCTCTAGGCAAATAAAGACAAGACTGAAGAATCAAGTGACTCAGCTGAAGGAGCAAGTACCTGGTTTCACACCAGGCCTGGCAATATTACAGGTATTATGATAGTATATTTCCATTAATGTTGTCCTTGCTTGATCTCTCAGTATCATTTCAGACCTCTCAGTCTACTTTTTTTTTTTTTTTTGGCGGGGGGCGGAGGAGCTGTTATGGAATCTCATGCCTTTTCAGTTTCTCTTGGCAGGCTCCCTATCTTTGGCTCAACTTCTAAATGTTGGCATTTCCTGGCCCTCTTCTCTTCTCTGTGGATACCCTTTCTCTAGGCCAGTGTAGTGTCTCTTGACCTTTGGTCTTATTAGGGCCCCTTTATAATCTTTTTTTCTTTAATTCAGTGTATTTATTTATTTATTTTTGAGACAAGGTCTTGCTCTGCTGCCAGGCTGGAATGCAGTAGTGTAATCATAGCTCACTGCAGCGTTGAACTTCTGGCTTCAAGCAGTCCTCCTGCCTCTGCCTGCTAAAGCATTGGTATTATAGGTGTGAGCCACTGTACCTGGCCCCCTTTACACTCTTAAAGATGTAAGACCTCAAGGAGCTGTTGTTTATACCGATTTATTAATTAATGTTTACTATATTAGAAATTATGAAATTTTGGCCAGGCTCGGTGGCTCATGCCTGTAATCCAGCACTTTGGAAGGCTGAGGTGGGCGGATCACCCGAGGTCAGGAGTTTGAGACCAGCCTGCCCAACATGATGAAACCCCATCTTTATTAAAAATACAAAAATTAGCTGGGTGTGGTGGTGGGTGCCTGTAATCCCAACTACTCAGGAGGCTGAGGCAACAGAATTGCTTGAATGCAGGAGGCAGAGGTTGCAATGAGCCGAGATTGTGCCACTGCACTCCGGCCTTGGCCAAAGAGAGAGACTTCATCTCAAAAAAAAAAAAGAGAGAGAGAAATTAGGAAGTTTTAAAAATGTTTATTCATTTAAAAATGTCAATAGTAAGCTCATTTATTTATGTTTTTATTTTATTTTTATTTATTTATGTTTGGTTTTTTTGAGACGGGAGTCTTGCTCTGTCTCCAGACTGGAGTGCAGTGGCTTGATCTCGGCTCGCTGCAACCTCCGCCTCCTGGGTTCAAGCGATTCTTCTGCCTCAGCCTCCCAAGTAGCTGGGATTACAGGTGCACGCCACCATGCCCAGCTAATTTTTGTATTTTTAGTCGAGACGAGGTTTCACCATGTTGGCCAGGATAGTGTCATCTCTTGACCTCATGATCTGTCCACCTCGGCCTCCCAAAGTGCTGGGATTACAAGTGTGAACCACTGCACCCAGCCAATAACTTTTTTTTCTTTTTCTTGACCACTGGTCAATTTTTTTTTTCCAATAACTTTTTTAAAACCAAACTTTAGTGAAAAGAGGGGCATTATTTTACATTTGTACACACCTCTTTCCTGTATGGCTTAATAGAAGACAGCTGGAGTCCCCTCTGCCTCTGCATTCAGTCTTTTGCTTTGTGCTGGTTTCATTGATATATATGGAGAAAATTTGGCTTCTTACAGATATGTAGCTATAAAAGAGAAGAATTTGTAAAATAGTCTTTCCAGGTAATTGTGGATGTTTTTCTTTGATAATGTATCAGGACTCAGTAAGTAAAGTTTTAAAAGATTCATTGCAATGTAGAATCTGAAACAGCGATCAGTGAACTTTGCTACTTTGTTACATCTCCTCAGACTCTCATACTTTGTTACATCAAAATGTTACATTTGGAATGAATATTTACCCCATGCATGGTTTTGTAACATCCTTTGTTCCTCATTTGGAAAATAATAGTTCCCTGAATTATGCAGATCTTCCAAATGTTAACATTTCATTATGCAATATAAAAGAATTGCAATCATTAACATCACCAACAAGCTCATCAGAGAAATTTTCAAGTATTGAGAAGCTGTCAGGCTCACAGGGGTGGATAAAAAAATTTTACATTTCACCCAAAAACTCACATTTTATCATTGGCCACAAATACAATTAATTGTTTTCCTTGAATACCAGGCTTACTTTATTCATTTTTGGGAAAATATTTATCAGATACTTAAGCCTAAATAATCATTGCTTGTCGGTTGTTATTTCAAGTAAAGATGGTGTTGCATATAGAAATGCATCTAGTTCAGCTAACAAGGCAAAAAAAAAAAAAAAAAAAAAAGCACAAGTACAGCCTGAACAACAAAGTGAGACACCAACTCTACAGAAAAATCAAAAAATGAACCAGAAGTGGTGGTGCAGACCTGTGGTCCCAACTACATGAGAGGGAGGCAGGAGGATTGCTTGAGCCCAGAAAGTCAAGGCTGCAGAGAGCTGTGTTCATGCCTCTGTGCTCCAGCTTGGGTGACAGAGTGAGATCCTGTCTCAAAACAAAAGCACAAATGCTTTAGTAACAACCACAGCCACTGTAGTTCTGTATATAGCAGAAGTGCATTATGAGTGCTTCCCAATTCCTTACATAGACTATTAAAAACACATGCATTCAAGAGCTGAGGCTTATTTATTTTTTTACTTTTTTGAGACAGGGTTTTGCTGTTGCTCAGTGCGGTGGCACAGTCTTGGCTCACTGCAACCTCCGTCTCCCAGGCTCAAGTGATCCTCCCACTCAGCCTCCAGACTAGCTGGGATTACAGTACAGGCATGAGCCACCATGCCTGGCTAATTTTTTTCTTTTTCTTTTTTTGTTTGAGATGAAGTCTTGCTCTGTCGCTGAGGCTGGAGTGTAGTGGCACAATCTTGGCTTATTGCAGCCTCCACCTCCCGGGTTCAAGCAATTCTCCTGCTTCAGCCTCCTGAGAAGCCAGGATTACAGGTGCCTTTTTTTTTTTTTTTTTGAGACAGAGTCTTGGTCTATCCCCCAGGCTGGAATGCAGTGCTGTGATCTCAGCTAACTGCAGCCTCTGCCTCTGGGGTTCAAGTGATTCTTATGACTCAGCCTCCTGAGTAGCTGGGATTACAGGTGCCTGCCATCACGCCCAGCTAATTTTTGTAATTTTAGTAGAGACAGGGTTTTGCCATGTTGGCCAGACTGGTCTCCAACTTCTGACCTCAGGTGATCCACCCACCTCAGCCTCCCAAGGTGCTGAGATTACAGGCGTGAGCCACCTCGCCCAGCCTTAATTATATGTAGTTTTTTGTAGAGATGGTTTTTCACCTTGGTACCCAGGCTGGTCTCAAACTCCGGGGCTCAAAGTGATTCTCCCGTCTCAGCCTCCCAAAGTGCTGGGATTACAGGCATGAGTCCCTGTGCTCGGCCAAGTTGAGAGGTTTAAGAAAATTAATAATGTATATTTCTTCATCAAGTGCTGTCCTACTGAAACTGGCATCTAGTTTTACTGAGAGTGTTTGGCAATGAAGGATACCTTGACAACTGGTCCAAAGCCATTGTCTTGATTTGTGCTGAGTCACTAGTAGTCTTATACACTATTGCTTTTGCACCATCGGTACAGATGTCAACACAATGAAAAAGTCAAACAACATTATAGTGGGTTTTTTTTTGAGACTGAGTCTCACACTGTAACGCGGGCTGGAGTGCAGTGGCATGATCTTGGCTCACTGCAACCTCCAACTCCTGGGTCCCAGTTCAAGCAATTCTTCTGTCTCAGCCTCCTGAGTAGCTGGAATTACAGACACGTGCCACCATGCCCAGCTAATTATTGTATTTTTAGTGGAGATGGGGCTTCACCATGTTGGCCAAGCTGGTCTTGAACTCCTGACCTAGTGATCAACCTGCCTCAGCCTCCCAAAGTGCAGGGATTACAGGCGTGACCCACTGTGCCCAGCTGTATTATGATGAAACTAGTCTGACCCTCATTAATCTTTCAAAAGGTCTTGGGGGTCCCTCAAGAGTCAGAACCATTACTTTAGGCAGTTTCATCTATCAGGCCAATGACTTCTAAATCTAGATCTCTTCTGAGCTCCAGGCTCTTTGGTCTGGGACACCACTTGTTTCCCTCCTTCCTTCTAGTCTCCTTTGCTTGTTATTGCTCATCACCCTAATACCTAAATCATTTGAATACCTTGGGGCCCAGCTTTGAGATCTCTTCCCCATTTTATTCTTTCCCTAAGTGACCTCACCCAGTCCCATAGCTTCATGAGGGAATACTTCCATTTAGGTCTCTATCCAGAGTTTCTTCCCTGAGCTCCAGATTCATGCAGTAGGGAGATATTCAATAAATGTTTTTGGCCAGGTTCAGTGGCTCACGCCTGTAATGCCAGCACTTTGGGAGGTTGAGGCAGGCGGATCATGAGGTCAGGAGTTCAAGATCAGCGTGGCCAATATGGTGAAACCTCGTCTCTACTAAAAATACAAAAACTACCTAGGAGTGGTGGCAGGCCCCTGTAATCCCAGCTACTGGGGAGGGTGAGGCAGAAGAATCACTTGAACCTGGGTGGCAGAGCCTGGGTGACAGAGCAAGACTCTTGTCTCAAAAAAAATATTTTTTTTACAGACAAATGTATGAAGGAATATTTGCAGTCTTTATTTGCATGGCAGGAAACTCAGGGCTTTCATTTGAAACTCCCGTCAGTTTCACCCAAGTTCAGGACATATGCTCCCTCGAAATCTCTTTATTTGTATGTCTCCAACACATCATTTAATCCCTTGCTAAGTTTCTGTCCCTTGTTCATTAAGAAGGTCAAAGTGGGCTGGGTGCAGTGGCTCACACCTGTAATCCCAACACTTTGGGAGGCCAAGTGGGTGGATCACCTGAGGTCAGGAGTTCAAGACCAGCTTGGCCAACATGGTGAAACCCCATCTCTACTAAAAATACAAAAATTAGCTGGGCATGGTGGCAGGTCCCTATAATCACAGCTACTTGGGAGGCTGAGGCAGGAGAATCATTTGAACCTGGGCGAGGTTGCACTGAACAGTGATTATGTCATTGCACTCCAGCCAAGGGAGGACAAGAGCGAGACTTCATCTCAAAAAAACCCAAAAAATAAAAAACCAAAACTTAGCCTGGCGTGGTGGTGCACACCTGTGATCTCAGCTGCTGAGGAGGCTGAGGCAGGAGAATCACTTGAACCTGAGGGACAGAGGTTGCAGTGAGCCCAGATTGTGCCACTGCACTCCAGCCTAAGACTTTGTCTTAAAAAAAAAAAAAGTCAAAGTGAATAGTACTTAAATATCCCCCTCTCCTCCTCTGCTGTTTGTCTAAGAGGGCTTAGCTGAGAAGAAAAGCACAGAAGGCCTGTCACTCTCTGCCTGGCATGTTCTCTGCTGTGGTGGATTTTCCCTTTTTTGCAAATTACTAAGAATCAAAGTATATGTTGTGGGTGTATACTGGTACATTTGGCAACTGGTTATTTCTTGGCTTATTTTTGCAAATTGTTTGTTGTAGAAAAAGTAAATGTCATAGGCAAGAAGTATACTCTTTTTTTTAGCAATATTGGGAGGTGTTTTTTCCCCCCGTTTTAAAAATTAACTTCCAACCTTGCTTTTAAAATCTATTTATTACAAATGTTTTATTACATAAACAGTGTTCTACAGCTAGCCTCCTATGTTCTTGCTGATAAAACAGTGGTAGAATCTTTTAATTTTTTACTTTAGCACCAAAGTCAACAGCTTTCTGTGATACAAGGTTTATGTAATATGTTGTAATCACATCTCCCTGCCTCAGACCTCTAGTCTTTTCTGCTCTGGGGCTGGCACCACCATCTTCCCACATGTTCTGAGCAGAAGCCTAAGGACCTCTCTTTGGGAACTCTCTTCCTCACTCTCTACATCCAATTGGGGGCTATTCTATTGATTCTGCCTCTCATTAACTCTTGGAATCTGTTGCCTCCTCTTGATTCCTACTGTTCCCTCCCCTGGGGCCACTGTAAGTTACCTGCTTAGTGATTTGGGGGTTCTATCTAGATACCTCCTGTCTATCCTGACCACAATTGCAGCCCTTGTTAAAATGCAAGTCTGATCACAATCTATCCAGCCACACTCACTCTCCATCCTTTACCAGAAGGACAGTACAGGTTGAGTATCCCTTATCTGAAATGCTTTGGAGGACAGTGTTTTGGATTTCGTAATCTGCATTTACATAGGGATGATACCCAACTTGAAACACTCAATTTATTTATGTTTCATTATATACCTTATATACCTTTGTGTGTGTGTGTTTGTGTGTGTGTGTATATATATATATATATATTATTATTATTATTATTATTATTTTGAGACAGAGTTTCGCTCTTGTCGCCAAGGCTGGAGTGCAATGGTGCAATCTCAGCTCACTGCAACCTCTGCCTCCTGGATTCAAGCAATTCTCCTGCCTCAGCCTCCCAAGTAGCTGGCATTACAGCATGTGCCAACATGCCCAGCTAATTTTTGTATTTTAGTGGAGACAAGGTTTCACCATGTTGACCAGGCTGGTCTTAAACTCCTGACCTCAGATGATCCACCCGCCTCAGCCTCCCAAAGTGCTGGGATTATAGGCATGAGCCACCATGCCCAGTCAATTTTATGTTTTTGTTTTTTGTTTTTTGTTTTTTTTAGAATTTTATGTATTTTTAATAATGTGCATGAAATGCACTTTTATCTGTGTTTTGACTGTAAGCCATCACATGAGGCCGGGTGTGGAATTTTCTACTTTTGGCATTGTCAGTGCTCAAAGTTTCTGATTTTGGAGCATTTTGGATTTGTGGGGTTTTTTTGTTTTGTTTTGTTTTGTTTGAGACAGGGTCTCACTCTGTTGACCAGGCTGGAGTGCAGAGGCATGATCATGGTTCACTGCAGCCAGCCTCGATCTTCCTGGTTCAAGCTATCCTCCCGCATTAGCCTCCTGAGTATCTGGGACTGCAGGCATCTAGCTAATTTTAGTATTTGAGACACAGTTTCTCCATATTGCTCAGGCTAGTCTCAAACTGAGCTCAAGTGATCCACCTGCCTTGGCCTCCCAAAATGCTGAGATTACAGGTGTGAGCCACTGTACCTGGCTGATTTTGAAGTTCTGAGTTAGGGATGTTCCACCTGTATTACTTATTAAGTATCTACAATAGTTCAAATAATTTGTTTATATTTCTGATTGTTCCATGTTTTACACTACCCAACAAGGTAGGAGATGTCCTCTTATAGTAACTCATGGTCAAAGATCCTGAGTAGCTTGCCCAAAGCCAATCAGGAAGGGAATGAGTCTGGGAAGTGAACGCACTTCTGTCTCCAAAACCCATTTGTTTTTCCCCTTTGTTTTTCTAATTCCTTAGCAATGCATTCAAAAACATTCATGATCTCACCCAAGTATATATTTAAAAATCGAGTGTTCTTTTTTTTTTTTAATAAAATGAATAACTTCCCAAATAACTGAATATTTATAGAAAATTAAGACTTGACTTTTCATTATAGTAGATACTAATGGGCTAGGCATGGTATCCCACACCTGTACTCCCAGCACTTTAGGAGGCCAAGGCAAGTGGATCATTTGAGCCCAGGGGTTTGAGAACATCCTGGGCAACATAGAGAGACTTTGTCTCCAAAAAAATATGAAAATTACCTGGTCGTGGTGGTGCTTGCCTGTAGTCCCAGCTACTGGGGAAGCTGAGGTGGGAGGATTGCTTGAGCCCGAGAGGTTGAGGCTGCAGTGAGCTGTAATCATGTCACTGCACTACAGCCTGGGTGACAGAGCAAGTCTTTGTCTCAAAAAAAAAAAAAAAAAAAAGTTTGTGCTAAGGTGATAGAAATACAGCCTCAGACCCATAGCCTCATTAGTATCTCTCTCTCTCTCTCTCTTTCTTTTTTTTTTTCTTTTTTGAGTCAAAATCTTGTTCTGTCACGCAGGCTGGAGTGCAGTGGTCTGATCTCTGCTCACTGCAACCTCTTTCCTCCCCCATCTCTCAGAGGATCCTCCCACTTCCGCCTCCCAAGTTAGCTGGGACTACAGGCACACCACCATGCCCAGCTAATTTTTGTGTTTTTTGTAGAGATGGGGCTTTTAATATGTTGCTCAGGCTGGTCTCTAACTCGTGCTCAGGCAATCCACTCACCTTAGCCTCCCAAAGTGCTGGGATTATAGGCATGAGCCACTGCACCTGGCCAAAAAACTGATTACTAACAGTATCCAGGAATTATTCAGAGTGCTTTATGTATAGTAACTCATTCAGTCCTCACAAAATACACAGACAGAAACAATACAGTTAATAAACTCAACTAGCCAGTATCTTCAAAAGGTTTCTGAAACAGAAAGAAAAATGAACCAGAAGGCCAATATCCAAGATATGTTATGGTATAAAACAGGGATTAGTAAACTGTGGCCCATATCCAAATGCTGCCCAGTTTATAAAGAGTTAAAAAAGCAATAGCAGCAGCCGCTGTGACAGGGTATGTGTCCCACAAAGCCTAACATATATATATACCGTCTGCCCCTCTACAGAAACAGTTTGCAGACTCATGGTGTAAAAAAACTGCCCCTAACCTGTTCCAGAATAGGATCTTTTTCTGGATGATGTAATACTCAGCTACCTTCAAGGAAGAAATCAGCATTCTGTATAAAATGCTTTAGTGATTTTCTTGTAAACTGTAATGGAATTAAGAATTGTTCTGGGAACCCAGTCTTCCACCCACCCACTTGACTGCCAGTCAAGAATCCATGTTCTTTAACTAAACATTATTTTTGCATCTAGTCTATCAATGGTTCTATAACCACTTTCCCCTATAAAATGCCTATACTGGCCAAGCATGTTGACTCACGCCCACCTAGCACTTTGGCAGGCGGAGGCAGGAGGATTGCTTAAGCCCAGGAGTTTGAGACCAGGCTGGGCAATAGTGAAACCCCATTTCTACAAAAAAATATAACAATTGGGTGGGTGTGGTGGTGTGTGCCTGTAGTCCCAGCTACGTGGGAAGCTGAGGTGGGAGGATTGCATGAGCCTAGGACTTGCAGGCTGCAGTGAGCCATGATCATGCTACTGCACTCTAGGCTGGGTGACACAGAGTGAGACCCTGTATCAAAAATAAATAAATAAAGCCTATTACTAAGAGTGACTCTTTGAATTGGCTTTTTAGATGTGTTTCCCTTTGCATTAGGGTTACAATAAAATTTTGACATATGATCATAACTATAACTACTAAGTTTTTTTTTCTGGAACTGGTGGCAGTTTTAGTGTTTTAGACAAACTCCTTCAGAAATATTAAGGCAGAAAACAGTTACATATAAAGGAACAACGATGAGAGGCTTCAGATTTCTCCTGTGTCACATTAGATGCCAAAGACATCTCCGAAGGAAAATGCTGTCACTCCAAATTGGCCAAGGCCAGTCAATTGCAAGGGACAGCAGAAAAGTATTTTCAGTTATACAGACTTAGAAAAATGTCTGCCTACGTTTCCTGGAAAAGTGACTTAGAGTTACATTTCACTTACCTGAAACATGAATGAAGATAAACTCAGAAGTTGTGGCTTAAAAAGGACTCAGAGTTAAGACTAAATAACTAGTTGTAGGTATAAATATGAATGAAATTGTAAAAAATAATACTTTTGTATTTAGAACCACCTCCTTTCCTACTTTGATCTAAAAATTCTGGAATGTATCAAATCTGGTAGCTGAATCAGTGAAGATTGGGTGGTGGGGGCAAAGAACATACATAGAAAATGACCAAAGAGGAAACATAAGAAGCACTAAAAGTCTAGGGAAGCCCCCACGGGAAGCATCTAATGTACTTAGGTACAAATAACCCGTTAAAAAAAATAGAATTCCCCTCAAAGGACTCTTCTGGCTTTTGGAATTCAAATGAGTACCACAAAACTGAGTACTGTCTGTATAAGGAACAACTGAAGCTAAGATTCAGGCCATGTCCTGAGATCTGAGGGGAGCGTCCAGTAAGAGCATCAATATGCCAAGGTCAGAAAATCCTCTGTTACAAGGGCCGGCTTCTTTCTTTGCCGTGGTCCTGTTAAAAGGAGCTATACTTCAGTTATCTTTGATATGAAGGGACCTACCACCTTTCCCACAGTGATACCCTCTGCAATTTTGGGAGAAACACAAAACTTATGATGGCATATATCAACCTATAAAAGGAAAAATGCCACTGGAGCATGGAAAACTATGAGTAAAATAAAATTTTACAAATAAATGGTTATAATGATAAATATGTTCATGGTTAAAGAAACGGAGGGAACATAGTGAGACACAGCATGGTGGGTCAAAGGATTTGGCCTTTGCACTACAAATTTCTCCCCCGCCCTCCGCTCTTTTTTTTCTAAGAGACAAGGTCTCTCTCTGTTGCCCAGGCTGCCCAGGCATGATATCATGACTCATTGTGCAGTGGTGCAGTTGTGGCAAAACTCTTGAGCTCAAGTAATCCTCCCACCTCAGCCTCCCGAGTAGCTGGGACTACAGGCATGCACCAGCACACTTGGCTAATTTTTTGTAAACATGGGGGTCTGGCTATGTTGCTCAAGCTGGGCTCAAACGATCCTCCTGCCTTGACCTCCCAAAGTGCAGGGATTGCAGACCTGAGTCACTGCACCCCGCCTCCTCTCTGTCTTGGGGCCAGCAGATTGCCCTTTGTCTTGCTTGGCTGTCTATTCTGTGTAAACTAGAGTGAGGTCCTTCCACCCTCTTTTCTCTTCTCTATTTGGCTGAGCGGGTGGGGGTGTGGAATGTGCCCTCTGGGTGCTTGTGCCTCTCAGGCATTTTTCTTACCTGATGACGGTTTCTCAGCCCTCCATACCCTGTTTTTCTGGTGTGGCCACAGAAATCCCAAGTTTCTGGTAGGCCTGCAGCATCCTTGCTTAGTTTACAGTGCAGATGCAGATATCCTCTACTTTCTGTTTGGGGCTTTGCAGTGGGAACCAGGTGGGCCTTGTTTAGGGGAGGGGCTGTAACAGCACCTGTGTTCACATAAGCCCTCCTGCCCCCAACAGCCACCCTGTACTCCTGTTAAAGTTCTCTGCAACAAGAGTCGCAAGATTAAACATTTCTTTTATTAAAACTAAAATTGTAGTTTTTCTGTGCACTTTGTCTTTCCCTAATCATCTGATTTGCATGCATTTATTCTAGGTTGGCAACAGAGATGATTCCAATCTTTATATAAATGTGAAGCTGAAGGCTGCTGAAGAGGTAACGCCAGAACAGCCGTGCCATCACCCTCCCCCACCTCCACCTGCGTCCTATCGATTACCTTTTGCCCTTTTGGCTTCTCCCCGTGAAAACTTTTATCACCCACAGGAGACATTAGTTCATCTATTTTGCAAGTCAGAAATGGGTGGGTTAGATCTCTGGCCTCTGGTTTGCCCTTGAGTTTTTGTTTTCTCATTAATGATTTTCTTCCCAAAGAGCAGAATGTCAGTTGACAAGTCTCAATCATTTTAGGAGATTTAGTTGCTAAATTAAGGACACACCTGGGAGACAGGTCCTTTCTTTAAAGATGATTTTGAGTTCTCCAAATTTCAGAAGGAAAGGGCAGGTTATTGAGAAGTACACAATTTTCATGTAAGAGGGGTAGGGAAAAATAGTCATTCATGACTTTGGCTGGCTCAGTGAATCTGCATTTTTTATAGAAGATGACATAGACAAGTGGGGCAGAGGAAAAATGTAGGCAATCTGCATTTTACATAAGATAACATAGACAAAATGGGGCAGGAGAACAATCATGCATTTGTGTCTGGTGGGCTGGGGGTGACTGTACCTATAAAGATAAGCTATCTATTTACATTGCCATGGTGAAATTTTAACAGAAACATCTTAAAGATCTTGCATCTCACCAGGAATTTCCTTGTGGGCAAAATATTGGGGAGGCATGTAGCTTTTCATCTTGTAACATCTTACTTAGGAACCAAAAAACGGGAGGCAGGTTTGTGTGACCCAGTTCCCAGCTTGGCTTTTCCCTTTGACTTAATGAATTTGGGGATCCCAAGACTTTATTTCCTTTCACAAGGAATAGCAAGCATGACATTGCTGAAGTGCAGTAGTGGCAATTAACAAGTGAATGATGAATGGGTTGAAGTGAGGGACTCATTCTTCAGAACATGTAAGGGTGAAACGATGATCAACATCTCCTGGTTTGTTAGTCATGTCTGTAAAAGAAATGGTTCAGTATCTGAAGTTGTCTTGCCATTGACCTGCTTTTGATGTCTGTTTGCAGATTGGGATCAGAGCCACTCACATTAAGTTACCAAGAACCACCACAGAATCTGAGGTGAGCTCTTACAAGTTGATTGTGAAGAGGGAAGCTGAAGTGGTTTCCTCTCTGGTTTTGGTTTAGGGGGACTGTGGAGACTGACACAGCCAAGACCTCCAGGTATTATTTTTATTTTATTTGAGACACAGGTTAGCTCTTATTGCCCAGGCTGGAGTACAATAGCGCAATCTTGACTCACTGCAACCTCTGCCTCCCAAGTTCAAGTGATTCTCCTGCCTCAGCCTCCTGAGTAGCTGGGATTACAGGTGCCCACCACCTTGCCTGGCTAATTTTTATATTTTTAGTAGAGACAGCATTTCACCACATTGGCCAAGCTGGTCTCGAACTCCTGATCTCAGGTGATTCACCCTCCTCAGCCTCCCAAAGTACTGGTATTAAAGGCTTGAGCCAACACACCCGGCACCTCCAGGTATTCTTTCTTCACAGACTCCCACAGAGGAAATGGTGCAGTCCTAGGGGGTGAACATTTGGTACTCAAAGTGTGACCGCAGTATCGTTTGCTTCCAAATCATCTGTTGTGTTTGTTAAAACTGATCCTTGGCCTGTAATTATCTGCATTCTGAAAACTAAATATGTATTTCTTTTATATGATGTTCAAGAATAGGCAGAACAAATCAGTGATGATTAAAGTCAGAACTGTGGTTGCCTGTAGGTGGGGTATTAACTCCAAAGGTGTAAGAGGATAAAGTAACTTTCTTGAGGTTATGGCAATGTCCCATATCTGTACTGTCCAGTATGGAAGCCACTAGCCCCATGAGGCTATTTGAATTAAAATGACATAAAATTAAAAATCCACTCAATTATACTAATCAATTTTCAAGGATTCAGTAGCTGTGATTGTATTGTAGGGTGTAAATTATAAAAAATTTCTGGCCGGGCATGGTGGCTCATGCCTGTAATCCAAGCACTTTGAAGGCCAAGGTGGGCGAATCACCTGAGGTCGGGAGTTCAAGACCAGCCTGACCAACATGGTGAAACTCCATCTTTAAAAAAAATAAAAGTAAAAAAATGTTTAAAAAAAAAAAAGAAAAGAAAATTTCTGTCTTCACAGAAAAGATGATTGGACATTGCTGCTCTATATCTTGATTTGGATGCTAATAACATGAGTATTAACCGCTGTAATAAGCTTTTTAATCATTCTTAGCTCTTTTTATTGTATTTATAGGAACAGGGTCTCACTCTGTTGCCCTGGCTAGAGCAGTAGTGCAGTCATAGCTGATTGTAGCCTCAACCTGCTAAGCTCAAGTGATCCTCCCACCTCAGCCTCTTGAGCAGCTGGGACTATAGGCATGAGCCACCAGGCCCAGCTTTTTTTTTTTTTTTTTTTCCTTTTTTGAGACAGAGTTTCACTTTTGTCACCCAGGCTAGAGTGCAGTGGTGTGATTTTGGCTCACTTCAACCTCCCCCTCCTGGGTTCAAGTGATTCTCATACCTCAGCCTCCCAAATAGCTGGGACTACAGGCATGTGCCACCATGCCCAGCTAATTTTTATATTTTAAGTTGCCCATATTGCCCTGGCTGCTCCTGACCTCAAGTGATCCGCCCACCTCAGCCTTCCAAAGTGCTGGGATTATAGGTGTGAGTCACCTCACCTGGCTCCTTTTTTTTTTTTTTTTTTTTTTTTTGAGACAGTCTTGTCCTGTTGCCCAGGCTGGAGTGCATGGCGTGATCTCAGCTCACTGCAACCTCCGCTTCCTGGGTTCAAGCAATTCTCATGCCTCAGCCTCCTGAGTAGTTGGGATTACAGGCACATGCCACCAGGCTTGGCTTATATTTTGTATTTTTATAGAGATAGGGTTTCACCATGTTGGCCAGGCTAGTTTCAAACTCCTGGCTTCAAGTGATCTACCTGCCTTGGCCTCCCAAAGTGCTAGGATGACAGGCGTGAGCCACCACACCTGGCCCTAATTTAAAAAAAATTTTTGCAGCGATCATATCTCACTGTGTTGCCCACGCTGGTCTTGAACTCCTGGGTTCAAGTAATCCTCCTGACTTGGCCTACCAAAGTGCTGGGATTACAGGCATGAGCCACCTCACTCAGCCATTTAGCTCTTTTATTTGATGGACTTCTTAACAGACACCTAGAGGATGCATTCTATGTTAAAGTACAGGTATTCTCAGGATTCAAGGGGAAGGTACCTTCTTAAAGGACTATAATTAAACCATTTGGGGGAAATAGGGCAACCTCATTTTTGCCTTAGAAAGTGTTTCTCCCTACCTTTTGATTTCTATGTGATATACAGATTATATGTGGTATTACTTTTAGGTGATCAAATACATTACATCTTTGAATGAAGACTCTACTATACACGGGTTCATAGTGCAACTACCTTTAGATTCAGAAAATTCCATTAACACTGAAGAAGTGGTCAATGCTATTGCACCCGAAAAGGATGTGGATGGGTAAGTGTGGCTTGGCTTCCTACATCTCATTGCATGCTTCCATTTATAATGTTTCTAGTTTGGGAATACAGCATAAATGTTTCTAAAGAATGAAGACCCCTAATTGCCTTTATTTCCTTCTTATTTCCATCACTTCTTTTAGATTGACTAGCATCAGTGCTGGGAAACTTGCTAGAGGTGACCTAAATGACTGTTTCATTCCTTGTACACCTAAAGGATGCTTGGAACTCATCAAAGAGACAGGTAAAAACAACAAACCAAACAACAAGAAAGCACCATTTCCTGGAGCCTGGTCTTCTTGACATGTGGTAGCATAGAGGAGGTACATTGTGGGCCATAAATAAATGGACGTGATTGGCAGAAGGGCCTGTCTACTAAGGGTGTTACCTAAATTTTCTCTCAATTTTCTCAACAACTCTATGAAGTAGGTACTGTTATTGTTCAGCTCCTAAGAAAATAGGCTCAGGCAGGTCATGGCAGCACATGCCTATAATCCCAGCAATTTGAGAGGCCAAGGCAGGCAGATCACCTGAGGTCAGGAGTTTGAGACCAACCTGGTCAACATGGTGAAATCCAGTCTCTACTAAAAATACAAAAAAATAATCCAGGGGTGGTGGAGCACAACTGTACTCCTAGCTATTCAGGAGGCTAAGGTAGGAGGATTGCTTGAACCCAGGAGGCAGAGGTTGCAGTGAGCCGAGACCGCACCACTGCACTCCAGCCTAGGCAACATTGAGACTCTGTCTCAAAAAAAAAAAAAAAAAAGAAAAAAAAAAAGAAAAAACCAGCTCAGAGAGGACAAGTAACTTATTTGGGAGATAACGGAACCAAGATTTGAATTTAGTCATTTGAGTTCAAAGCAATTTATTTTTTGCGAAAATATAACCTATATGGTAATAAAAATTTGGATAGTTTAAAAGGATACAAAGTAAAAAGTCCTACCCTCCCCACCCCCAAAATGGGCACTGAATCTCCACAGTAGTTCCAGGACTCGACAGATGGCTGGAAATGGGTCTCCTGCACAGTTGGCCATATTGTCCCGTTACTAGTTAGCACCTTGCTATTTTAATTTCATTATGAATACTTTTAGCAGAGGTTATTTTTTACAAGGAAATGGGTCCTGGTAAAAAGAAGTAGGTCAGAAGTTTCAAGTGGAAAGTTTTGGCCAGCATAAATGAAAATGCTCTGTGGTAGGCAAGAAAAGGTCAAGCAATAAGCTTTGACAGTTCAGTTCTACAGTTAAATGTATATTCCTCAGCATATTTAGCATTGCACTGCCTTGCTTAAGAAAAAAATCCCATGAGGACAGCACCGGAAGGCCTCCCACTGCCTCTTATTGACCATTTGCCCTGATGCAGTTTTAACTCTTGCTGAATCCGAAAAGTATAGAAAGTTACCTTTTAAAACTTTGAGATCTTTACTTCTAGATGTTCATAATGTTAACATTATTATAAGAGTTTATCTTTTTCTGAAAAGAACGATTTTATGCAAGAAGCACAATTTAAAACCCAGCTGCCTTGAGCAAGGGTCCACTGCCCTCAGCTGCGACAGCACTGAGGACTCTGGTAAAGTCATCGACTTCTCTCTGCCATCTTCTTGTGGACAGCTCATCCTCGGGCTCCACTTTGTGGCCGCAAACACCTACAGCCTGGTTCCATCCTCATGCGTGATCGTCATGGGATTGTATCTTATCAGGCAGGGAAAGAAATGTGGCCACCCGTCCACTACTGGATACTCACTCAGGCTGTCTTGAGTAGAGTGTGGTCAGCCCTGAAAAGGACATTGGTATATTGCCAGAAAAATGGATGCTGTGAAATCAGAAAAGAATCTTGCTGCCACAGAAATTTCCCCTTTATCACTTCCCTGCAAATAATCCTATGGCTTAGGACCTAAGCCAAAAGAGAACTTTGGGTAAGGAACTGTATAAACAAACTTACCAAAGTTGGAAAGAATTACTGATACTAATCTAATTTCCTACACATCTCTCCAACCTGTTACATAGGCCCTATTTGTTTTAACTGTTTTCCCATGTAATTTAATCTGAGGTCTTCTTCCATATGGCTGATTAGCTGTACATCAGGGTTTCTTTTTTCTTTGAGTGTAGGTTTTCTTCCCACTCCCCTATGACTCAATGAATGGATCTTGGCTTAAGCTGCTCCCAAAAACCCACAGCAAGAAGGACACATGTACAAGTCCCAATTTAAAGCTGAAACCCTAGAGTTGAGAATATTATTGCCAAAGAAGGAATGTTTTTAGGAAGCTTTCTGTTTGATGTTAAGAAACTGTTTTTGTGCACTTGTTCTAAATTCTCCACGTGGCATGTGAAGGAGGGCAGCTGCTATCGTCCAGCTGTGATGCAGGCTGGCTTTTCTTTCAGGGGTGCAGATTGCTGGAAGACATGCTGTGGTGGTCGGGCGCAGTAAAATAGTTGGGGCCCCGATGCATGACTTGCTTCTGTGGAACAATGCCACAGTGACCACCTGCCACTCCAAGACTGCCAATCTGGATGAGGAGGTAGGGTGTCCAGAGGAGAGGTGAAGGTGTTACGGTGGGGAGAGTGGGTATTCTCTTCACACACTGGAAACAGCTAGCAGCTAAGTGCTAGACGCTGCTGTGTCCTTTACACTCATGGCCTCACTTAACCCCATGTGTAATAGTTGTATGAATCTCATCTCATTTTTACAAGACGAAGAAATAAATTCAAATTAAAGGTTGAGTGGGCTGGCTCACACCCTGTAGTCCCAACACTTTGGGAGGCTGAGGCAGAAGGACTGCTTGAGCCCAACAGTTTTTGAGACCAGCCTGGGCAACACAGTGAGATGCTTTCTCTGAAAAAAAAAAATAATAATAATAATTAGCCAGATGAGGCTGGGCATGGTGGCTCATGCCTGTAATCTCAGCACTTTGGGAGGCTAAGGCAGGCGGATCACCTAAGGTCAGGAGCTCGAGACCAACCTCACCAACATGGAGAAACCCCGTCTCTTCTAAAAATACAAAATTAGCCGGGCGTGGTGGTGTATGCCTGTAATCCCAGCTACTCAGGAGTCTGAGGCAGGAGAATCACTTGAACCCAGGAGGCGGAGATTGCAGTGAGCCAAGATCATGCCATTGCACTCCAGCCTGGGCAAAAAGAGCAAAACTCTTGTCTCAAAAAAAAAAAAAAAATTAGTCAGATGTGGTGGCACATGCTGGTAGTCCCAGCTAGTTGGGAGGTTGAGGCAAGAGGATTGCTTAAGCCCAGGAGGTCGAGGCTGCAGTAAGCCATGATCACACCACTGCATTCCAGCCTGGGCTACAGAGGAAGACCCTTTCTCAAAATAATAATACTAATAAAAATAATTTAAAAATATCAAATTAAAAGTATGCCCAAGTTTATAAAGAGTTCATTCTGTGTACTTTCTCTCTTCCTTTTTCTTATATCTTTAGAGACAAGGTCTTGCCCTGTTGTCTAGGCTGGGGTGTAGTGGCAGCCCATCAGGGAGGCCACTGCAGCTTTGCACTCCTGGACTCAAGTGATCCTCCTGCATCAGCCTTCTGAGTAACTGGGACTATAGGCGTGTGCCACCATGCCTGGCTAATTTCTAAACTTTTTGTAGAGACAAGGGTCTCACTGTGTTGCCCAGGCTGGACTCAAACTCCTGGGCTCAAGTGATCCTCCTGCCTCTCTTTCCTAAAGTGCTGGGATTACTGGGTCATTATCCAATATGCCTGGCCTCTCACCAAGTACTTTGTACCCTAGTCTGCCTGACCTCTGGCAGCCAGATCCCATGTGTGTAAAAGTGGTGGCCTCGGAGTAGAGGTGCTCCAGAGGCAGCTGTGGGCATTGGTCTGGTAATATCTGTGGCAGCTTGTTCTTGATTCCTGCTTCAGATTCCTGAGCCCAAGAATGCGCACATGCACTCATGCCTGTTGACAGTGCAGTCTCTTAAATGTGGGTAGAGAGCAGGAGAGAGGCCTAATAGCTTGTCTTTTAATCCTCCCAAAGTAGTGCTCTGTGGAAGGTGGTAGCCGCACATTCTGTAGGAGAAGGAGCAGTGTCTGGACATTATAACACCCAGGGCCCCAAGCCTGTTTGCTCCTCTACCTTGCAGGTTCACACTGATTTCCCTATTGGGTAAAGTGCCTGATGAAAGCACGCTTTTTGGCATGTATAGAAATGGGCATGGCGTGTGAATGGCTGTCAGAAACAGTGTGTGGCTTGCATTTGAGGCCTTAACCCAATATCTTATGAAATAGCTTATGACAGTTAAGAATTTAATACAAAGCTCAGGGATGTCCTCTTCATTTCTGTTTTTTTTTTTTTTAATGTGTGTTTCATTATTTCATTTCTGATGTCCAAATCCCCTACGTCTAGGTAAATAAAGGTGACATCCTGGTGGTTGCAACTGGTCGGCCTGAATTGGTGAAAGGGCAGTGGATCAAACCTGGGGCAATAGTCATCGACTGTGGAATCAATTATGTCCCAGGTGAGTGCTGCTGGAGGAGGAAGGTGGCTTCTGGTGTTGAGAATGGTGTCTAGGTCATCAAATCAAGCCTGAGAGAGAACCTCATCCCATTTTATGCTTGTAGTACTAAGGTTTAGAGAGATTGACTAGCCCAAGGGTGCACAGAGTTAGTAGATAGAAGAGTTGCCAAAACAAAACACACAAAAAAAGAAGAGTTGCCACTTGCAGGCAGGTCTGGCTGGTGTCAGAGCCTGTGATTTTAATCATATCCTATACAGCTTCCAAGATGACTCTGTCTAGGGAGAAAGTGAGAGGGAGGGCAGGAGGGATATATCACTTTATCTTCATGTAGAGATCACCCTTTGTTTTAGCAAAGTTGATGGATGAATTTAAAATACGGTATAGTTGTCGCAAAGTGCTATGAGAGTCTAGAAGAGGGACTCACTCCGCCAAGAGGGGGGCTTTACAAAGGAGATACTTGACCTGGGTTTTTTACTAGGCAGAGAGGATAAGTCCAGTCTTTTAATCATGTCCAAAACTGTACTTGGCATCCTCATCCCCAGGTTACCCCTCACTCCTGTCTTGTGGTTAGTATCACCATTCTTCCTCCCCGCAGGTCTGAAGGCTTTTAGTTTCCCTCCCAAGCATTCCCTGTACTGGATCAGTCTCTATATATTAGGAGTTGTTTTCTCTTTCCCCTGTTCTCAGTGTCACCACTGAGTGTTACCGTCTCAGCTGAGGGGCTGCGATAACTTCCTTGCAGGTGTCCCTCCCTCCGGCTGCTTCCCACTCAGATCTATCCCCCTGTTTTCGTCTCGCCATTTTCACCTTCTGGCATGGACCTCTGAGCCTCTTCCTTCTTACTTGCCAGACTCCTTAGCCTCACACTAATTTCAGTGACCTCTGTGGCCTGTTATCTCACTTGTGCATGGTGACTACCTATCTTCAACTTGTAAAGTGGACCACTTTCCCTTCCCTACATATACCTTGTTTGTCCTGTGCAGTTCCTGTACCTGCATCCTTAGTGGAGTGGGCTTTTTTTTTTGGAACAGAGTCTCATTCTGTCACCCAGGCTGGAGTGCAGTGACGTGATCTCAGCTCACTGCAACCTCCACCTCCCAGATTCAAGTGATTCTCCTGCATCAGCCTCCCGAGTAGCTGGGATTACAGGCACCCACCACTGCACTCAGCTAATTTTTTGTATTTTTAGTAGAGACGGGGTTTTCACCATGTTGGCTAAGCTGGTCTTGAATTCCTGACCTCGTGATTCGCCTGCCTCGGCCTCCTAAAGTGCTGAGATTACAGTGGTAAGCCACCGTGCCTTGCCGGAGTGGGCTATTCTTTCAAACATAAAACTTCACAGAACAATACAGCAAAACTTGTATACATCCTGGTAAATTAAAGAAAGGAACAATCTTTAACTAAGCAACTACTGTGCATCAAGCAGAATGCCAGGCCTTGGGCTACACAACTGAATAAGGTTCAACTTCACCTTCAGCTGCTTCCTCCCCGTCTCCTCTCTGTCATGTCTGTTCCTCCTTCCAAACCTTGTTTTATTTCCCCTTATCCAGGGATGATCGTTTTTTTTCTCCCTCCCTGCTCTCCTATAAAATATGGTATTTCTTTTATTGTATGTGTCTCACGAGTGGCGTCCTATGCTCTCCTGCCTAGATAGCTCCTCACGGGCAGTCACTGTGGTGCCACATCCAGCTTCCTGCCATCTGACCACTGGCACTCATATCTCTTGAATTGTTGAAGGGCGTTATAGCAAGAATAGTCTTTTCTCCCTTCCCATCTCAGGTTTCAGATGTAGACGCTGAGCTGCCAGGAACATTAGTCACTGTCAAGCCTTCACCGTTTTTAACCTCCCTCCCACTCTCCCTACCGTGCTTTTAAGACAGTAGCTCATAATTGATCACTCATTTTCTTGTAGTGTAATTATCTAACAGGCGATAAAGAAATTGCTCTCCTACAACTCCTCACTTTGAATACTTGCGATATGACATTCAAGCTCAGTCTGTTTAAAACCTAGCATCTTCTGTATCATATTTCTGCTTTTGGCATTTTTTTTTTTTTTGGATTAGATGTGAGAGATGGAGAAGAAAAACCTGGGTGGGGATCTGGAGTCTTGCAGATAGGTAGGAAATGTTGACTTAGACATGAAACTTGCCATCCTGTTCACACTGATTCCTTACACAGACAATAAAATATGGGTAAAATCAAAGCAGTATCTTCCCTCCTGGTCAACAGTGCTTTTACTGATCTTGGGCATATAGGCAAATGGATAGTGATAAAGCTGGGTGTTATTTTTTCCCCCAAAGGATGGCAGAATCACTCAGTTACAGACCAGCAAATGGGCTGCAGGACCCAAAGACTGCTATTTGCAAATGTTCATTTTGAAAGCAACATATTCTACTACTGTGCTGCTTATTGGTTCATAACTTTGATTATTTAAATAGTTTGCATGATCCACTCAGGGATAACATTGTAAGTCACTTGCCAAATTAAGAATGAATCAAGGTGTGTATACCTTTTTCAAAGAAGGAATATTTTTAAAGATGCAAGTGCAGGGCAGAAAGTATTGGCCGGAGAAACATATAAAAGTGTTCTTCTCGGTTGGCTCACTAAAGATAATTTGAGAAGGGCCAGATCAACAGTGTTTTATTTGGAAGGGTTAAAAAGAGGGAACTGATTTCCCACCCAACTCCAATCCAGTCTCAACCTATCCAGTGTAGCTGCTTCTGTATTGGCCTCTATTATTAGGGTCCCCAAATTAAATGTAAAAGAGCTTACAGGGCTTAGCTGGAATTTTGTACACATAATTTTCCCAAGGAAAGAGAAATTCTAGGACTAGGGGTAGACAACCAAAACATTTGCCCATTACTGAAGTGATATACTTAGGTTGAGTAGTGGTCACTTTTTCCATTGACCACGTCATCCTGTCCACAAAGCACTGTGTAGTTAGCAGTCCTTCGTGGATAGGATGATGTTCTACAGTTAGCAGTGTCTCGTCAGTCCTGATAGTGTGTGGTTTAGGAGCAAAACTGAACTCATCCAGTGCTGCGTTTAGTCATGTAGTCAAAGATACATGTCTCCTATCTATGGAAAAACTAAAATGACTAACATTAACACATAGAAATAGATGCAGTGGGTATTTCAAGCTAACTACAGTGTTAAGACTACTGAAACTTGTTCAGAGGGCAAACCTCTGTTTATATTTCCTTGGAATTTTGAGATGACTCTAGGGGTTGCGAGAGGAAATGTTCTGTTGTAGTTTGCTCTTTATAATCTTCTAGAAACCTGAAACCATCCCAACGAGTTGTGTTTACCAGCTCCTTCTACTCCATATAAAAAATATCTTACATATCTGTGGTGGAAAGAGAAACTCTTGCATTTGGAGACTGCTTTTTCAGTTTCACTGTATACATTTTCTCATTTTGTCCTCAGCAAGCTTGTGATAGGTAGTGATAAGCCTTCTTTGCATTTTGGACTACAGATGAATATGGAGCCCACAGGAGCTGCAGAACTTTTTTTTTTTTTTTTCTCGAGATGAAGTTTTGTTCTTGTCCAGGCTGGAGTGCAGTGGCGCAATCTCGGCTCACTGCAATCTCCACCTCCCGGGTTCAAGTGATTCTCCTGCCTTAGCGTCTGAAGCTGGGACTGCAGGCGTGCACCACCATGCCTGGCTAATTTTTGTATTTTTGGTAGAGATGGGGTTTCACCATGTGGGCCCAGCTGGTCTCGAATTCCTGACCTCAGGTGATCCACCTGCCTTGCCCTCCCAAAATGCTGGGATTACAGGGATAAGCCACCACGCTGGCCCTAACTTTTAATAACAGAGCTGATTCTACAGCTCATCTCAATTCTGGCTTCTTGCCTCCACCCTGGAGCTTCCTCTCTCATTTGTGGTGATCTGATCAGAGAGAAGTGGTGACTCGGCTAAAACTACCAGATGCAGCCTGGGGAGCCTTCTTGCTTCGAGGTCTAGGCCCGCCCCAGCCCCTCCTGGAAGTGCACTGAAGCCATGTGTAGGATGTTCTTTGTGTGAGTGAGCAATGATGCATCATTGGGTTTTGTTCTCTTGAATAGCTATTCTTTGCTGGTAAGATTTGTAGTTGTTCTTGTGTCCTTTTAAGGGAAGTGTAATTATATTCTTTGCCTTTAGCATACATTTAAGTAGCTGCATCTTTGGAATTGGATGTTGAATTGTTCCTCCAGCTCACACATGGAGCTCACAAAATGCTGACAGTTGCTGTAGAAACGATATCTGGCAGCTGTGACATAGTTGGAGATTTGTGCACCCAAAAAATTTCCTTTGTAGGCTTTGGCAAATTAACATTTTAAAAGGTCCTCATTATATACTGGGTAGTTAGTTTTAAGAATAAAAAACAGTTGGTATTTTATTTGCCACCTGAGGGACTACAAAAGGATTCTCCAGGTTCTGAAAAACCACTTAACATGCCTTGTGAATTTGTGCAGGTAAAATAATTTTCTCCCTAAGAAATAGCAAACACCTGTCATTCCATAGCTTTTAAGTTAGGTAAGCACTGGAGCCTGATGGGACTAACACACCCTAAAATTCTGCTGAGTTTTTGTCATAACTGATCACCAGTATCATGATTCTGAGACTTGGCTTTGATTTCTCTCCACTTGACCAGATGATACAAAACCAAATGGGAGAAAAGTTGTGGGTGATGTGGCATACAATGAGGCCAAAGAGAGAGCGAGCTTCATCACTCCTGTTCCTGGCGGTGTAGGGCCCATGACGGTTGCAATGCTAATGCAGGTACTGGTGAATAAAAGTTTCTCTAATTGTTCTGAAAAGCTGATTGAGTTTTGCTGCTTTTCTCCCCAAGTAGAAATATCAAAAACCTACTCAGAAGTAAAGTAAAGATGTGGATCTGTTGAGAAGAACAGAAGAACAGAGAAATAATATCAGGCACCTTAATAGAAGAAAGTAGGGATGGAATAATTCCAATCTCCTTTGGAATATAATAACTTTGAAAGAAGAAAAGTGCAAACACACTGGCTTGGCCTGGTCTGTTTTGGTTTACCTTCCCCTTCTAGTGAACACCAGCCAACGGGCCAGGCAAGCAGCGCCACAATGTGTTAGGTGCCTGATGACTCTTAACTCAGACTGAAGCTCTTGGTCATAAGTGGGTCTGAAGCAGTTCATTTGTGATTGAACTGGAGTGACCTGGAGCTTGAAACGAGGCGAGGGTTAAAATAACCACCTTTTTTTTTTTTTTTTGAGAGATGAAGTCTTGCTTGGCTGCCCAGACTGGAGTGCAATGGTGCGATCTCAGCTCACTGCAAACTCCGCCTCCCAGGTTCAAGCAATTCTCCTGCCTCAGCCTCCTGAGTAGCTGTGATTACAGGGGTGCACCACCACACCTGGCTAATTTTTTTTTTGTATGTTTAGTAGAGATGAGGATTCATCATGTTGGTCAGGCTGGTCTAACTCCTGACTTCGTGATCCGCCCACCTCAGCCTCCCAAAGTGCTGGGATTACAGGCATGAACCACCGCGCCCAGCCTAATAACCACCTCTTCTAAGTTCCATTTATTTCATTTTGTTTAGAGCACAGTAGAGAGTGCCAAGCGTTTCCTGGAGAAATTTAAGCCAGGAAAGTGGATGATTCAGTATAACAACCTTAACCTCAAGACACCTGTTCCAAGGTAAAAATACAATTTTACTGATTTAAAACTTTGTGAATTACTGGTTTTTAGTTGACAGATACCACGGGTACACATATCCTCCCTCCTAATGCACCATCAGTGGTTGGGGTTGGGTTGGGGGCTTGCTACTACTGTGGGATTAATTAAACTCAATGAATAAACATTGATACCAACTTTCTGTGTTTCCAAAGTGACATTGATATATCACGATCTTGCAAACCAAAGCCCATTGGTAAGCTGGCTCGAGAAATTGGTCTGCTGCCTGAAGAGGTAGAATTATATGGTGAAACAAAGGCCAAAGTTCTGTTGTCAGCGCTAGAACGCCTGAAGCACCAGCCTGATGGGAAATATGTGGTGGTGACTGGGTATGGTTTTTATTCATGTTGCCATCGAATCTTAGTATCAGTCCTGATCATTATTACTAGGTGTTGCATTTGCACTTGGCACATGTATGTAGAGGTGCCTTTAATTTGATTTTAGCATTTTCACCCATATTTGATCGTATTTGATCCTTAAAGCAATCCTGAGAGGTAGGTAAGAATAGATTATAATCATAGATGAGAAAATTGGTCAAGGTTATCCATCCAGTAAGTAGAAGAGTTCGGTCTTAAAACCTGTTCCTAAGATAGAATCACCTCTTTGAACCCAAAATTCATTAATTCAATGGATCTACTAAACATTCATTTTTATTGCTGGGCTAAGTTATATTAAAAAGCTAGTTTTTGAGAATATAAAATGAGAAATTAAAATTATAGCTGTGTCTTTTTACAAGATAAGGTATATTTGCTTCTTATAGCAAGAAGAGCTAAAATACAGGAATCATTTTTTTCTTAAAGTTTTTTTGGAAATTACAACTAAGACTCTTAAAAAAGATATCTTTCAGGACTTTTGTCTTTCTTCTTTTTTCCTTTTTCTTTAAGAGATGGGGTTTTGCTCTGTTGCCCAGGGTGGAGTGCAGTGGTATAGTCATAGCTTACTGTAGCCTTGAACTCCTGGGTTCAAGTAATCCTGTTGCTTCAGCCTTCCATATAGCTGGGACTACAGGCATACACTGCTATGCCTGACTTTGTCTTTCTTAATCTTTAGATTAAGAGTCATTCTCTAGGGTCTGCTAGGTGTGACTTAATGATTCAGATACACGTAATTCTTTAAGTAAACCTTTTTCTCTTTTGCTTTCATCTTGAAGAATAACTCCAACACCCCTGGGAGAAGGAAAAAGCACGACGACAGTCGGGCTGGTGCAAGCCCTTGGTGCCCATCTCTACCAGAACGTCTTTGCGTGTGTGCGACAGCCTTCTCAGGGCCCCACCTTTGGAATAAAAGGTACTAGTGAGACTGGATTGTGGGTGGGGATGGGGTACCTGCTTCTCCTTCAGTCCTCCCAGGCTCATGCGACCTCTGATGCTTATGGGGTCTTCATCTCATTTGGACACCAGGAATGTCATTTACACACCTCTACAGTCATGCTTTTGATGAAGGCTGTCATTGGATCTCCCCAACTCCTGCTATCACTGTAGGCCACTACACAGGGATTCTCTGGGATCGGTAATATGTAGTTGGAGGTGCTTTTATTTGACCCTGATAGTCCATTGTCACAGTAATAAAGGTAATTATAGCTACTGATCATCTTGTTGACACTCTAGAGACAAAGACAAACCCCACAGATGTTTCACTCTGTTGAGAATAAGAAAAGCCTACCCTTATTGAGTATATGCTTTGTTCCAGACATTGTGCTGAGCAGTCTATGCATATTATTTTATCATCCAATTCGAGATAGTATTGTCATCATTTTACAATAGCAGCAACTGGGACTTCAGAGGTGACTTGGTCAAAGGCACCTGTATTAAGTACCAGAGTGATTCTTCTATGTCGATTTCAAGCTTTAAACTACTACCATACTCAAACTTTACCTTGATATTTTTATTCTGTAGTACTACAGACATGCTACGTTTTTGTTTGTTTGTTTGAGACAGGTTCTCACTCCGTTGCCCAGGCTGGAATGCAGTGCTGCCATCTCAGTTTGCTGCAAACTCCACCTGCTGGGTTCAAGAGATTCTCCTTTCTCAGCCTCCCAAGGAGCTGGGAATACAGGTGTGCACCACCACACCACACCTGGCTAATTTTTGTATTTTTGGTAGAGATGAGGTTTCACCATTTTGGCCATGTGGTCTTGAACTTCTGACCTCAAGAGACCGACCTGTCTCAGTCTTCCAAATTGCTAGGACTATAGGCATGAGCCACCATACCCAGCTGCTATCTTAAAGTAATTTTTATTAATTATGATAGGTTCTTAGAGTTAGCTTTCTCTGCTTGGTGACAGGGTATCACATTCTGCTTGTTCTAGCAATTACTGCAAATGTTGACACCGGGTACACCTTCCCCCTTCCACCTATTTTATGTATGTATGTATGTATGTATGTATGTATGTATGTATTTAGAGATTTACATTTCTTACACTAATAATGTAGTAACATGGACTTTTTTTTTTTTTTTTCCCTGAGACAGGGTCTTGCTCTGTCGCCCAGGCTGGAGTTCAGTGGCATGATCATAACTCACTGCAGCCCTGATCTCCCAGGCTAGGATTACAACCATGCTTGGTGACCTGGACATTTTCAACTGGCTTTTGGTTAATACAGGTTGAGCATCAGAAATCTGAAATCGGAAAGGCTCCAAAATCCTAAACTTTCTGAGTGCTGACATGATGGTCAAAGGACATACTCATTGGAGCATTTCAGATTTTTAAATTCTGGATTTGGGATGCTTGATCAGTATGATGCAGATATTCTAAAATCTGGAAAGCAGAAACCCAAATCTAAAACACTTCTGGTCCCAAGCATTTTAAATAAGGGATACTCAACCTGTAATCCAAATAGGCCAGCAAAAGTCTAGCAATTAGGTTGCTTTCTAACAACCTAATCTATTTATATCTATTTAGGAAACATTATTTAGGAAAAATTGTAGTCTTTGTTGTAGGTGTATGTATTTTAAATATTTCTGTTTTAAAAGCTAAAGTAGCTTCATAAGAGTAGGAAATTGAGCAGGTTTGCCTTTATGTAACTGTCAGCTGGGTCTTTTAACAAATGCCGGTAACCACAAGGAACCTATTTGTAAAGATAATGAGTAGGTATATATGTATTCATGGTTTTGTCATTTAAACTTAGATATCAGTTGAGAGACTATTTAGCATTAGAAAACACTTGATCAAAACTGTCCAAATAATCATAAAAGTAAATAAATAAATGTGCTTAGTAGTTACGAAAACCATTTGCACATATTTGATTTCTGTCATTCAAGAGGTATGCTTAACTGAGTCCCTACCCTTGATCTGTCCCCTAGGTGGCGCTGCAGGAGGCGGCTACTCCCAGGTCATTCCTATGGAAGAGGTAAAGTATTCTGGGATTTGACTGATTTAGATTTTCCCCATCCCCATCCTCCCTCAGACGGAGTCTTGCTCTGTCGCCCAGAGCTGGAGTGCAATGGTGCAGTCTTGGCCCACTGCAACCTCCGCCTCCTGGGTTCAAGCAATTCTCCTGCCTCAGCCTCCTGAGTAGCTGGGATTACAGGTGCATGCCACCATGCCCTGCTAATTTTTGTATTTTTAGTACAGACGGGGTTTCACCATATTGGCCAGGCTGGTCTCGAACTCTTGACCTCTTGATTTGCCTGCCTTGGCCTCCCAAAGTGCTGGGATTACAAGCATGAGCCACCGCACCCAGCTTAGATCCTTTATTATAGTTTTTTCTCTCTGGAGATCAGCCTTTTTTGTACAGCTCTTAGACAAATGACTTATTTCTAAGCAGAAGCAACACCTAGGGGGAAAACATCTTAATTTGCAGACTTGTGACACAGCTTGGTTTCAAACTTTGGCTTTCAGTGTTAATGATCATTATAAACAACTGACCAAATGTTACCTGGTATTGGGAAGTACCAACCCAAGATCACACTACTGTACTCTGGCCTGGGCGACAGAGCAAGGGAATTCAGAGTAGTAACTGCAGAAATGGGAACAATGCATACACATAGGGTTGGTGCTGCTCCGGTATACTCCTCTTCTCTGTTTCAAAGTGTCCTCAGTAACCCAGTGTTGCGCTGTTGATCCAGTGGTGTGGTGTTTGTGGTCTCTGGACATCTCAGTTTGGAAAAACTGTATTTGGGAGGAGATTCTTCTGGGGACAGATAATTTGGTCATTTATGTTTTCTTTTTCTTTTTTTTTTTCCTTCTTTTTTGAGACAGAGTCTCTCTGTTGCCCAGGCTGGAGTGCAGTGGTGTGATCTCGGGTCACTGCAACCTTCACCTCCCATGTTCTCCTGCCTCAGCCTCCCAAGTAGCTGAGATTACAGGTGTGTGCCATCACACTTGGCTAATTTTTGTGTTTTTAGTAGAGATAGCGTCTCACCATGTTGACCAGGGTGGTCTTGAACTCCTCAAATGATCCGCCTGCCTCAGCCTCCCAAAGTGCTGGTATTACAGTTGTGAGCCAACGTGCCCAGCCAGTCATCTATGTTTTCAGGAACTCCCTATATTGGGTGTTTGTCTACTAGCTGGGCTGCCATCAAAATTTCACTTTTTCTTTTCTTTTTTTCTTCTTCCTCCGTTGGCACCATCTTGGACTTTTGATCTCCCAACCATCAATATTTCATTGGCTTTAAAATAGGGATTGAGCTTTGCAATAGAATGAAAGTTGGAAAGATACAGAACTGCTGGGAGACTAATGTGGCTTCTGTTCTTTTGTAGTTTAATCTCCACCTCACAGGTGACATCCATGCCATCACTGCAGCTAATAACCTCGTTGCTGCGGCCATTGATGCTCGGATATTTCATGAACTGACCCAGACAGACAAGGTAGGATGCCAAAGCCCCATGAACCCCGTTGAGCATTTTTGAAAGTACTGATGTTGGTTTCTTGGGTTCTGAGGATGCAGGTAGCAAAGAAATGGGGTTCCTCTCATTTTAAAGCCCCCTTTTTTCTTTAAGGCTCTCTTTAATCGTTTGGTGCCATCAGTAAATGGAGTGAGAAAGTTCTCTGATATCCAAATCCGAAGGTTAAAGGTAAGCTTTTTCCTTCTAGATTTTTTATATTGTGTGGAATCTGGAATCTGATTATTGACTAGGACATAAGTCTCCTTGGAGTAGCCTATTTTGGATCAAGTTACATCAATAATTATAGTCTTAAAGTTACGATATACATAGCAAAGATTAATGGTAGAGGTTAGTTCTCATTTATAGATTAGAAGTAGCTAGTCAGGAATAAATAGAACACTGACAACCTGCCCTCAGCTAAGAAGAAAACTGACGCTTCCTTTATAACATGAACAACAGTCAGGATGCCATTGCGGCAGCTTAGCAGCCTTTGGAGTTTGCATCATTGGGACCCTAAGCAAATTTGTTAAATAACTTGTTTCTCCATTTATTTACCTGTAAAACAATATTTGCCTTGCCCTGAATAGATAAGAGTTAAAAGCATGATTACATCTATATTTTATTTGAATTTCTATAACAAATATATAGTTAGTAAGCATACACCATACCGCCTGACCCAGAAATCTTACCCAAAATAAATGAAAACTGTGTTCATATTAAAATCAGTACATTAATGTTTTTAGCAGCTCTATTAATAATTTCCAAAAACTGGGACTAAGCTAAGTGTCTTTCAATGGATGATTAAATAAACAAACTTGTACTTCCATACAAATAAATGAGCTATTGATACAAGCAACAACTTGGATGATGAAATTTCAGTGGCATTATGCTGGGTGAGAGAAGCCAGTCTCAAAAGCTTCCATATTGCCTGCTTCCATTTATATGATATTCTCAAAATAAAAGAAAGAAAACTATAGTGCTGGAGAACAGATCAGTAGATGCTAAAGGTTATGGATGAAGGGGAGGGTATGACCATTAAGGAATAGCAAAAGAGAGGTGTTTTGTTTTATGTTTTCTTTTTTGAGACAGGGTCTCTCTCTGTCACTAAGGCTGGAATGCAGAGGCACAATCCTAGCTCACTATAGCTTCCACCTACCAGGCTCAAAGCAATCCTCTCACCTTAGCCTACTGAGCAGCTGGGACTATAGGTGCACACACCGTCACACCTGGCTAATTTCTTATTTTATTTTTTGTAGAGACCATGTCTCGCTATGTTGTCCAGGCTGGTCTCATACTCATTCATTCATTCATTCATGACAGAGTCTCACTCTGTCACCCAAGATGGAGTGCAATGGTGCGATCTTGGCTCACTGCAACCTCTGCCTCCCGAGTTCAAGCAACTCTCCTGCCTCAGCCTCCTGAATAGCTGAGATTACAGGTGTTTGCCACCATGCCCAGCTAATTTTTGTATTTTTAGTAGAGATGAGGTTTCAGCATGTTGACCAGGCTGGTCTCCAACTCCTGACCTCAGGTGATCCCCACCCACCATGGCCTCCCAAAATGCTGGGATTATAGATGTGAGCCACTTTGCCTGGCTTGTTTATTTATGTTTTTGAGACAAGGTCTTATTCTGTCACCTAGACTGCAGTGTAGTGGTGCAATCACAGCTCACTGCAGCCTTGACTCCAGGGCTCAAGCGATTCTCCCACCTCAGCCATCTGGATAGGTGAGACTACAGCTAGGCACCACTATGCCCTGATATATACATTTTGTAGAGACTGCTTTTGCTGTGTTGTGCTGGTCTCAAGCTACTAGGCTCAAATGATCTGCCCACCTTTGCATACCAAAGTGCTGGGATTACATGCATGAGCCACTGAGCCCAGCTTTTTTTTTTTTTCAAGGGATGAGGTCTCCCTCTGTCACCCCGGCTGGAGTGCAGTAGCATAATCATAGCTCACTGCTGCCTCCACTTCCTGGGCTCAAGTGATCCTTCTGCCTTAGCCTCCCAAGCAGCTGGGACTACTGGTGCACACCACCATGCCAGGCTAATTTTTGAAGATTTTTTTTTTTGTATAGACAGGGTTTCATCATCTTGCACAGGCTGGTCTTGAACTCCTGGACTCAAGTGATTCTCCCATCTTGGCCTCCCAAAGTGCTGGGATTATGGGCAAGAGCCACTGCACTGGGCCCACAGAGAGTTCTAAAAATAAAATTTCAATATATATTTAGGTATAATTTTATTGAAGGAAAGGAATTTTATATATCTTTAAACAGCATGGCATGTATAAGCATTCAGTAAATGGTATGTGCTGCTTAGTATCAACAGTAGTTCTGGGCCCTGTGCGGTGGCTCACGCAGCCAGAACCATTGTTGATAATAAGCAGCACACATCATTTATTACGAGGCTGTAATCCCAGCATTTTGGAGACTGAGGCAGGTAGATTGCTTGAGTCCAGGAGTTTGAGACCAGCCTGGGCAACATGGTAAAACCCTGTCTCTACAAAAAAATATAAAAATTAGCCAGGTGTGGTGGCACACGCCTGTAGTCCCACCTACTTGGGAAGCTCAGGTTGGAGGATCACCTAAGCTCAGGAAGTTAAGTCTGCAGTCAACTGAGATCACGCCCACTGCATTCCAGCCTGAGCAACAGATCCTGTCTCAAGAAAAAAAATAAAAAATTTAAGGAAAGAAACTAAAGGCTGGTGCAGTAGCTCACAACTGTAATCCCAGCACTTTGGGAGGCTGAGGCAGGTGGATCACCTGAGGTCAGGAGTTCGAGACCAGCCTGGCCAACATGGTGAAACCTGTCTCTTCTAAAAATACAAAACAAATCAGCTGGGCGTGGTGGCAGATGCCTGTAATTCCAGCTACTGTGGAGGCTGAGGCAAGAGAACTGCTTGATCCCAGGAGGTGGAGTTTGTTGTAAGCCGACATTGTGCCATTGTACTACAGTGTGGGTGACAGAGTGAGACTCCATCTCAAAAAAAAAAAAAAAAACAAAGGAAAGAAACTATGGAGAAAGTGAAGCTTGCTGGGTTCACTCGGAACTACTATGAGTTAGAAGAAAAGGCTAACACATTGTAGAAGCATTTTTTTTTAAATTTCAGGATGTGACCTGGGTATATACTATAAATGTGTAAAATTCTCAAATTCTGTGAGTAGGAAAATAAAAACCCTTTTGATACCTTTGGAAACGGACAAAAGTTAGTACTTTCACTACATAAAAAGCACAGAAAAGTGATTTATATTAATTTTTATTGATTGATCTTTATTTCTGCCCTACCTAAAATTTCATTTGAATTATTCTCAATTGTCTGATTGAAAAAGCTTTGCACTTTGCAAAATTGCCTTTTCTTTAAATAATTTGGGTTTGGGCCAGGTGTGGTGGCTCACGCCTATAATCCCAAGACTTTGGGAGGCTGAGGTGGGCAGATCATTGGAGGTCAGGATTTCAAGACCAGCCTAACCAACATGGTGAAACCCCGTCTCTACTAAAAATACAAAAAAAATTAGCTGGTGTGGTGGCGCGCACCTATAACGTCAGCTACTGGGGAGGCTGAGGCAGGAGAATTGCTTGAACCTGGGAGGCAGAGGTTGCAGTGAGCTGAGGATGCACCACTGCATTCCAGCCTAGGTGACAGAGCAAGACTGTCTCAAAAACAAAAAAAAAAAAATGGGTTTGGTAAATTAGGAAGGGCATATGTGTTTTACAACACTTCTTGGTCACTGTGATTCTATGATTATTTAGGTGTAGGCCAAGGGAAATACTTCTGGTGCTCAGTTATAGGGACAAACATACTAATAACACTTGTGTGGGTAATGTGGAAGTTGCAGATACTGGGAGAAAATCACTTTTGTCAGACCCACAAAAACAGCTGGGAGGCACAAAGAAGTGGAGGCTCATACTTATGTGTCTGATAAGAACTGTATGCAAGGCCTGTAATCCCAGCAATTTGGGAGGCCAAGGCAGGAAGATGACTTGAGCACAGGAATTCAAAACCAGCCTGGGCAACAAAGCAAAACCCCGTCTCTACAAAAAATTTAAAAAGTGAGTCAGGTATGGTGGCATGTATCAGTAGTTATACCCAGCTACTCTGGAGGCTAAGAAGGCAGGAGCATCCCTTGAACCCAGAGGTTCAAGGTCGCAGTGAGCTATGATTGGGCCACTAGAATCCAGCCTAAATGATAGAGACCTTGTCTCAAAAAAAACAAAAACAAAAACAAAATTGTTTCCAAGGACTTTATAAAACCCCACAAGAAATCCCTTCACGTGCTTCACACATCTCCTGTTTTGCACGGCTTGCACATTTCACATGTATAGTTATGTTTCCATGACAAGACTTATCATTAGACATTCTTTAGGATGGCAGTAATTCAGATAAGATGTTCTTGAAAGGACACTTACCCAATAATGGCATCTGCACCAATGAACTGACAACTCTGGCTTTTAGCTTCTGGGAGCAATGAATTCTGTTTTTTTGTTGTTGCTGTTGTTTCGTTTTGTTTTTGAGACGGGGTCTTGCTCTGTCACTCAGGCTGTAGTGCAGTGGCACAACCATGGCTCACTGCAGCCTGGACCTGAACTCTGTTTCTAAGTAGACTACGTGAAACTCTCCCTTTTTTTTTTGAGTCACAGTCTCACTCTGTTGCCCAGGCTGGAGGGCAGTGGTGCAATCTCAGTTCACTGCAACCTCTGCCTCCTGGGTTCAAGAAATTCTCCTGCCTCAGCCTCCTGAGTAGCTGGGATTACAGGTGCCCACCACCATGCCCAGCTAATTTTTGTATTTTTACCAGAGGTGGGGTTTTACCATGTTGGCCAGGCTGGTCTCGAATTCCTGACCTCAGTTGATCTTCCCGCCTCAGCCTCCCAAAGTGCTGGGATTACAGGCGTGAGCCACTTTGTACTACCGAAGCTTTCCTTTTTTGCTAATAAAAGCTTCTCTTCCCTCACTAGGCATATTTGTGGCATCCCAGGTTATAATCCTCATCTCTCATTCCTGAATAAACTCAACATATTTGGAGATAATTTTTTGTAATGTCTGTTTTTAGAATGACAGTAGGAAATAACCCTCAGCTTTCACAGTTTCCCTTCTGAATTTAAGATGGTTTGCATTTCCTAGAGGGGATTCTATTTAGAGATGGGGTTAAAATTTTTGTTTTATGTTTATCATGCTTCTGTTTGTCTTATTTTATGTTTTCATTTTCCTTCCCTTTCAGAGACTAGGCATTGAGAAGACTGACCCTACCACACTGACAGATGATGAGATAAACAGATTTGCAAGACTGGACATTGATCCAGAAACCATAACTTGGCAAAGAGGTACCAGAGCAGGATATACAGGATATAAGCAATGTTTGTTTTGGCTATATTGCACACCCCACACCCTCCAGAAGAGTTGTTAAAATGTGAGGCTCAGAAGCTTCCATACTGGTATTTTACCAGCTAAGACATCACCAAGATGGTGACATTATTTCTTTTTCTTGCCACTTCTCTCAGTATTTCTCATTAGCTGTCATCAAATCTCTCTTTGTTCGATCAGTTGAACATTTTGCTGGCTATTCAGTGTTGATTGAAATGAGGGTAGTTAAACCCAAAATAACATTTTACAAATTTCATTTTATGGAAAAAGTTTTAGTGTCATGAAGTGGAGAAATTATGTTTAATCACTTCTGGAATCATGTGTGACCTTTATTCTCAGAACTCTTGTGTGGCATAAGTGACTTGATTTTTCCTGTAGTTCTCTAGCTTACCTAATCATTTCTTACCTCATTTTATTAAATTCTCTTATAACATATTAGGTAGCCTTCAAGGTTTAAATACTTACCAATTTAGTAAGTAGGTTGCCTGGCTTCACTGCCGTATGTTACTTTTCTCAGTGCACAACTAGCGTAGCTTAGATTTTACTTTGAATCAACAGTGCAACCTTCTATTCTGTATCACTGCTGAGAAGGAATCTTCATCCACTCATGCATAATGTAGCTGAAGGCCAATTTACTGACTGTTTTTGTGATTTTCATTGACTCAATAACTGTTGCTAGCTAATGGCATTTTTAAGATGACACTCTTAACGTCTAAAACCACACTGGTATTTCTCTTCCTTTGCTTCAATAGCTTTAGACAAAAGGTGTAATATTTTATAAGGAATAAGCTAAAGGACCATTTTGAAAATTTAGCATCTGATTTACTTTTCCTTTGCTTTGTGTCTCATTCATGCTTTCTAAGAAAGTAGAGGCAGTCACACCTATTGACTGGCTAATCTTTTACAGAAATATTAGTTACATGAAACCTGATACCTTTTCTTTTAAAAAATAAAGATTGGCTCTAACAACACATTGCAGCAAAAGTGGGGTATGTGTGTGCGTCTGATTGCTATATAAGACACTGCTTTTGGTATTGTGACAGTCTTTGTGGAAAATAATTTGGCATGTTATCAAGTGCCTTAAAAATGCTTCTCCTCGACTCATTTAGAGTATGAACTGGGTTTTTTGTTGTTGTTGTTCATTTTATTTTTTTTTCTTTACTTTGAAATTATTTTAATTTTGAAATAGAAAACATCTTGAAAGAAAAAAACCCCACAAAATATATAGGCAAATTTGTACTCTGTGAGCTTCTCAAATTCTCATACTTCTTCACCAATATCTAAGATGAAAAACTCTCTTCCAAAACATATTCTGCCAGCAGCAATGATGATATTAATAAGAATATGGATCAATTTCATTTTGTGTTTCTTTGATATTGTTTGGCATTTGATACTGAAATGGCAACTCCTGTTTCCTCTCTATACTCATAGTACTCTCAGTACTTCACTCTGACACCAGATGGGTAGTTTTTCTCTCCCACAACAATTCAGTTCAGTTCTCCAGTGGATACTGACTGAGTATCCTCTGATTTAACCCAATTCTGACACTGTCTGGGGCAGATCCCACAGGTAAAGGGCTCAGTCCCACAACATTGCCCCCACTTCAGACACGTATCCAAGTCCAGGTTGTAATCTGTGCTTCTGACCAACTGGTTATAAACTGGAGGCTCCCCACAACCCCCTGCTCAGGTTCATTTGCTAGAATGGCTCACAGAACTTGAGGAAGCATTTCGGTCGTGTTTATGGTTTATTATAAAGGATACAACTCAGAACAACCAGATGGAAGAGAAGCGTAGGGTGCCTCACTCTCCCAGCACCCGGATGTGTTCACCAGCCCAGAGGCTCATCAATTCATGTTGTTCAAGAGTTTTATACAGCTTAGTCTCCATCCCCCTAACACCTTACCCAGAGGGTGGTGGGTGAGACTGAAAGTTCCAGTCTTCTAATCACTTGGACTTTTTGGTGACCAGCCCTTTCCTGAGGCTGTCTTAGAGACCTGCCGTAAGTCACGTATTAGCGTAAACTCAGGTGTGATCAAAAGGAGTTTGTTATGAATAAAAAGACATTCCTATCACACTTAGAATTCCAAGAGCTCTATGAGCCTTGTGTCAGGAACCCATGACAAAGGCCAAATATATTTCCTATTACATTACACATACAAAAAACCAGAATTGAGGGTACACTAAAATGTTAACCATAGTTAGTCCTGGGAGGTCATTACTTGGTTACTTGCTTGAGCTTTGCCAGGTTTTCCGTGGTTATGCGTTTGAATAGATATTCTGTCATCAGAATAGAAATTATCTCTGCTAAGTGTGCTACATTTCCTAAATTTCCAGACCAGGCCTGGCACCTAGCATGTTTCAAAAGATATTAGCACTTGCCCTGATTTTATGGCTCATGTGTTTCTTAGGGTGGTGGAAAGTCAATGAGTCATCATCCCACAGAACAACAACATAAACCTTAGTCTTTTGAGAAAAAATGTAGACTGCTCTGTTTTTCTTATAATATGGAATATGCTTTAAAATAGATTCCAGATTTCTAGTTAACTGTTTGTTCTCTAGATGGAATAAAATCAAGCCACCCCACATTCCTTTGCTTTAAAAATAAGTCCTGTATATTTATGGTATATGAACATGATTTCTTAACTTTAACATATATCCTAGCTTTGCTATCAATTTTGAAGTCAAATATTGATAGACAATTGTTAAATTAGACTTATTGCTTTAAAACTCTGCTGTTTCCTTTAACTTTGTTGTCGTTTTACTCAAAATCGTTCTACATCTTGCCTGTCTGCTGTAGTGCTGGATACCAATGATAGATTCCTGAGGAAGATCACAATTGGCCAGGCCCCAACGGAGAAAGGTCACACACGGACGGTAACAACTTGTCCCTTTCCAAGGAAATTAGTTCAGAGGCACTAGATCTTGCTGCTTCTCTCCTCCTCCATCCTCTCTCATACGATTGATACTGCCAGGTGTTGTTCTGCCTTCTCCCTTTTAAAATGGAAGTGAGTAGGTGTGTGGCATTGAGCACTCCTGACAGCTTTTGCAATAAATCCCATGTGTCACCTGTGTATTTTTCCCCCAGCATTTTTTCCTGGAGGTGGAGAGCCCCAAGTGAATATCCTTACATAGAAATTGATTAAAATTGCTTCTTTTTTGTAGCCATTTCACTGTATATCTCCTTGATATACAGTATCATGAGGTACTGAGAGGTACCATGTTGTTCCCTCGTATATGAAGGAAACAACAAGTGCATGATTATAAGCGGCCTTCACAGGGATAAAACAATAGCTTTTTGGTCCTACTGGAACATTTATTTTAAAAAATTGACAACTCAAGGCTGGGCATGGTGGCTTCCGCTGTAATCCCAGCACTTTGGGAGGCCAAGGTGGGTGGCTCACTTGAGGTTAGGAGTTCAAGACCAGCCTGGCCAACACGGTGAAACCCTGTCTCTACTGAAAAAATACAAAAATTAGCTGGGCATGGTGGCCTGTGCCTGTAATCCCAGCTGCTTGGGAGTCTGAGGCATGAGAATTGCCTGAACCCAGGAGGTCGAGGTTGCAGTGAGCCAAGATTGTGCCACTGCACTCCAGCCTGGGCGACAGAATGAGACTGTCTCAAAAAAGACAACTCAGGGTCTCGGAATAATTAATTAAAATTTCTTTGCTATTAGGTTATTTTCATTAAGTATTTTGGGTAGTATTCCATTATTCTATCCTTTTAAGCTTTTTGTTTAAGCCTGAGATGTAAAAAAGGATAACTTGTAGTTCAGACTTTTTTTTTTTTTTCCCTTTTGCCACCATCAAGGACTGGAACATACTTCTGGTTTAACACAAAGTTTTTGATATTGTTTCTTTTCCTGGCCCACAGGCCCAGTTTGATATCTCTGTGGCCAGTGAAATTATGGCTGTCCTGGCTCTCACCACTTCTCTAGAAGACATGAGAGAAAGACTGGGCAAAATGGTGGTGGCATCCAGTAAGAAAGGAGAGCCCGTCAATGCCGAAGATCTGGTGAGTACCCAGGCATGCCAGGCTTGGTGACATGTCTGTGTCTGTTGTTCTAGGGTCTTTCAGCAGTTATTAACGACAAAATTTAATGTTCTACTTAAGATGTTGCAGTTAGCTGGGTGCAGTGGCTCATGCCTGTAATCCCAGCACTTTGGGAGGCTGAGGCAGTTGGATCACCTATGGTCAGGAGTTCGAGACCAGCCTGACCAATATGGTGAAACCCTGTCTCTACTAAAAATACAAAAATTAGCTGGGCGTGGTGGCAAGCGCCTGTAGTCCCAGCTCCTTGGGAGGCTGAGGCAGAAGAATCACTTGAACCTGGGAGGTAGATGTTGCAGTGAGCCAGTATTGCACTACTGCATTCCAACCTGGGCGACAGAGTGAGACTCCGTATCCAAAAAAAAAAAAAAAGGTTGCAACTAAGTCATCAATTTAATCCTATGTTGCTAATTACAAAATAATTATGAAATGTCTGAAAAGTACATCAGAGTGAACAATAGGTGGTATGCTCTAGCAATAGATCACAAGTTCCAGGTGATTTGAGTAACATCTTCATCCTGTGGACATCTCTAAGAGCAGGTGTATGCCTTCAATTTGCAGATAACATCAAGAGTACTATTGCTTTATCTTTGTTGCTAGTTTGTTCAGCTTTACTTTGATGGCTTAATAGAGTGAACTGATGTTTAAGAGTTGGTATTGAATGGCCGGGCACAGTGGCTCACACCTGTAATCCCAACACTTTGGGAGGCCGAGGAGGGTGGATCACCTGAGCTTGGGAGTTCAAGACCAGGCTGACCAACATGGAGAAACCCTGTCTTTACTAAAAATACAAAATTAGCCGGGTGTGGTGGTGCATGCCTGTAATCCCAGCTACTCAGGAGGCTGAGGCAGGAGGGTTTTATTGCTTAAACCCAGGAGCCAGAGGTTGCAGTGAGCCAAGATCGTGCCATTGCACTCCAGCCTGGGCAACAAGAGCAAAACTCTATCTCAAAAAAAAAAAAAAAAAAAAAGAGTTGGTATTGAACTCTTGGGTAATATTGCAGTTTCAGCTTTGGGAGACATACATTGAGTTTGCTATTTATAGCCATTTCTGCCCAGAAACCAGAGTTACAAATAGCTGAGTTCTCTAGGAACGAGCATTTCCATGCTCTAAACTTGTCTAAAATGGATTTCTCACATCAGTCAGCAGCAGCTTGATTGAGATGCTTGTTTCCAGAGTTACATGTTTTTCCAGAAATTACAGGTGAATGTCATTTTTATTGTTTCTGTTCTCTCTGCTTAAAATAACTGGCAACTTCATAGTATATCTAGAAAAAAACCACGAATGGTCTGGTTCAGGTGAAAGTACAAATTGATCCAAGATGACTAACACGAGAAAGCCTAGAATGTCAAATGTTGGTTTCAGAAGGTTGGTTTTTTTTGCTGGTGGGAGTTGACGCTGCACACATTTGTTTTGCAGGGGGTGAGTGGTGCATTGACAGTGCTTATGAAGGACGCAATCAAGCCCAATCTCATGCAGACATTGGAGGTGAGCAGAGTGACTCCTGCCTTCCTGAATTGGTTTTAGACAGTCAGAGCAGAGTGGTTATAAAGGACACTTAACCTGGGTAGTCGAGACCTTCCCCACTTGCTCATCTCTTTTCTTCCCATTCTTCCTCACACTTGTGACTGGGACGTTACTGAAATAAAAAAGATGGCTTTGTATTTTCCCTCTGGGAAGTATTTTTCCTTCTAATTCTAAATCAATTCCATACCCTTGAGTGTGTGATCCCACTTTGAAGCAGGATTGGCAGCTCAGCTCACAGTGTTCTGGTTTCCACAGGGCACTCCAGTGTTTGTCCATGCTGGCCCATTTGCCAACATCGCACACGGTAATTCCTCTATCATTGCAGACCGGATGGCACTCAAGCTTGTTGGCCCGGAAGGGTTTGTAGGTTAGTGGTTTTGCAACACCAATGAATAGACTGTATGTTTCTTTTAACATCAGGGAAATGGGATGGCATATCTACTGTTGCTTTCCTCCTTACTTACAGTGACGGAAGCGGGATTTGGAGCAGACATTGGAATGGAAAAGTTTTTTAACATCAAATGCCGGTATTCTGGCCTCCGCCCTCATGTGGTGGTGCTTGTCGCCACTGTCAGGGCTCTCAAGATGCACGGGGGCGGCCCTACGGTGAGTGGCGAGTTGAAGCATCTGATTATCAGCAGTGTGCTATCGGCCAAAAGGAAGTTGGATGACTTCTGCCTGTTTCTTGATTGAGCTGCTTTTATCCTTGTGATTGATAGGGTGCAAAAGCAAGGGATGGGCAGACAGCCCTTGTGTTGGCCGCCTGATCAGTTACAGGCACTGTCAGCACTCAGCCTTTTAGGAGGGCCAAAATTGGCTGCCTGGCCTACCTTTCAGAGGAGAACATCTGACAATATCTAACCCCCTCCAAGGACGTGTGCTTGGCTAGCCCCACAAAAAACTGTTTTACGTTCAGACTGTTCTTTTTAAATCTGCATCCCTCTGTATAGTGACATTGGCAACCAGACAACCAAACCATTTAGATGAGACAGAGGTCAGCCCCTTCTTGAGTAGTTTATGCTGGGCAGGGCCTCCAACAGCTTGGGGAGGGAGGGAGGAGAGGAGAATGGCGCATCTGCCCAGGGCCACCCTGGGTAACAGAGTAACAACAGGTAGAGCCTAGCTCATCCTCACTTCCAGCCTGAATTTTGTGTTTCTCTGAACCCTACTGTTTAGAATTTCTCTGAGTAGAAATTCCTATTTTTTTTTTCTTTATTTTTTTGAGATGGAGTCTCGCTCTTGTGGCCCAGGCTGGAGTGCAGTGGTGTGATCTCAGCTCACTGCAACCTCCACCTCGTGGGTTCAAGCCATTCTCCTGCCTCAGCCTCCCAAGTAACTGGGATTACAGGCATGCACGGCTAATTTTGTATTTTTAGTAGAGACACAGTTTCTCCATGTTGGTCAGGCTGGTCTTGAACTCCCGACCTCAGGTGATCCTCCTGCCTTGGCCTCCTAAAGTACTGGGCATGGGCCACTGTCCCCGGCCAATTCCTACTACGTTTATCCTACTATTTTAACACCTTTTCTTTAGGGCCTACATGAAAAGACATGGTGCTAGTTTTCTGAAATCATTTGAAAAACTATTGAATTCCTGCCCTCCAGGAGCTTGTACTGTAACTTAGGAAATAAGGCCTCCCTCACCTACAGGATAAAAATTAAATTTCTTAATGTAGTGGTCAGGGTTTGTTCTAATGTAGCGGTTCTGTTTCGGGCTCAGAACCTCTTTGCACTCTTGACAGTTACTGAGGGCCTAAAAGAGCTTTTTTGTTTATGTAGGTTATAGCTATTGATATTTACCATATTAGAAATTAAAACTGAGTTACATGTTAACATAAAGAAATCTGTAAACATGAAAATGCCCTATATTTGCCCAACAAAATTTAGGCATTATACATTTTTCAGATCTTCCCTGTGTCTGGCTTAATTGAAGACAGCGTTTGATCTGTTGTGACATCACATGTCTCGTAACCTTTGGAAAAGTCCATTATATGCTCAATGAGAGAATGATAATGAGAGTAAAAGGGCCATAAGATGCTCTGGAATCTTATGGAAATAGTTTTGACCTCATGGACCCCTTCAAAAAGATTAGTCCGCAGAGCACACTGGGAATGCTGCCATAACAGCCCCAGTGCTCCTGTGCTGTCTTAGTTATCCCTCAGATGCCAAACGCATTTCCAACCCAGCACACCCCTTTCCGCTAGTAGTGCAGGACAGACCCCTCTTTTTTTCCCAATCACAACTGACATTCCTTTCTCTTTCACCCGTCACTCACCCTCACACTGTCGCACCTCCTTTCTTTGCTTCCTCCTCGCCTCACAGTGAGGATAATGTCACATAATGCCACACATGGAGAGGAGCATTTGCACACGGCCCTGTCAAGAGAGCAGGCTTCCCGCTCCCTTTAGCTTGCCAACGGGAAGCTACCTGTAAGGTCCTTGCTTCTTGCTCTGCCTCCACACGGCCCCTTCAGGAGCACCATAGTCTCACTATGCAATGGGAGAGGACGGCGCTTCTTAATCACCATCCACTGCCTACGGTGGGGCCCATGAGATGGACACCTCCACCTACTTGCTCATTTCTGTGGATCAAACAGGCCTGAGCCACTGCCTAGACCAAAGCGGGGGTGGGGTGGGGACCAGGCACCTCTATCCTTTAGATATACTCTAAAATAGAGACAGAAAATCCTTCTGTATTGTTTCCCCTCTTGTTCTTATTGTTCCTGCACCACAGTTCAGCTCCACCAACGCCAAGTTGGCACTGTGGACCAGCACATGAAACCATTGCAGGGCTCATCATGGGATCCATCGACAGGCATCCTAGGGTAGCTTCTGCAGGCCCAACAGCTGCCTCTTTCCCCACATTCCCCTTGACTTCCACCTCCACTGCTATGGCCTTCACTCAGTGAGTCACTGTGCCTGCCTAGGGTACACCCCTTTCCACCTCTCCTGCCATCGATCTGGTCCTTCTCACCTCCTTAATGCAGGCCACAAAGGTCTCCCATGCTGCTCAAAGTAGTTGTTTTGTTCTGTGCTGTGTGATTGGTCACATGCCTAAGTCTTTAGGGCAGGAAATAATCTTATACTACCGTACAACCTGCAAGCATTGCAGACTCTTGCCTTTAACACATGACAAGCACCATTTTTAAGCTAGGAGATTTGAAAGGAAATGCCTCTGACTCTGTTTCTTTTCCTTCCAGGTCACTGCGGGACTGCCTCTTCCCAAGGCTTACATAGAGGAGGTAACCTCAGTTATTTCTCATCATGTGTCCTAGAAAGCATCACACCCTGAATCAGCATTTCTCCACCCCGCCCATGTGGAAATAAATGGGTTATTGCTGTGACCAGGGTGCAGGATGCCAAAAGGCCTGCAGTGTGCTCAGGAGTTATATTAAATGACTAGATAGGGAAGATGCACCTCACAAAACAGAATTGTCCCACATAGGGTGTCAATAAGCTACTGCCCTAGACCAGTGGTTGCTTCTCAGCAGGGTAATTTTGACCCCGGGAACATTTGGCAATGCCTAGAGACTTTTATTGTTACAGCTGGAGGTGGGGAGTGCTACTGGCATGTGGTGGGTAGAAACCAGGGCTGCTGGCTAAACATCCTATAATGCACAGGACAGCCCCCCACGTTACCCAGCTCAGATGTCAGGAGTGTGAGGTGGAGAAACCCTGTCCAAGACGAATAGCAATTCCCCTCCATGGGCTTCCCTGCATTGGCTGGGTAAGTCCCAAATGCCACTCAGATCAGAAGCCAGTAGAGACCTTTTCTGAAATGGCTTCTCCTCTGCAAATTTAAATCCATATTAAAGGGCCAAGATACATGGTCAGGATTCTGGTTGTTTTTCTAGGCAAAGCTTCCTAGATATATATAGGATCAAACAGGAGCCCAGAGAACAACTGTGAGCTCAAACCTTTTCATAGTTATGTCATTTACCATTAAAGAAACATTTCTAAAGCCAGTTTGGGGTGGTTACAGGAGAGACAGGCCATCAGATAAGGTGGCAAGGTCACCTGCTGTCACTGCTAATTCAAATTTTCTGCCTTTTTGGAAGCTATTATCAAGCAATACAGGGTCACTGTTAAGGCCCCAAATGAAGTATTTCAAAATTGGTTAGAAAAAATTGCTGGCACCTTCAGACTGCCTGTCTTCTGAGTTAGGGTTTGCCTTTTATGGTCATTTGTCTGATTCACGCGTAGGAGGGGAATTCACAGTTCTGGCCCTCCTGCCACCCCACAGCCTTTCCTGTGTCTAATTACAGTGACTGCCCCTAGCTGGCCCAGCTGGTGTCTTCATTTAAGAAATTCTACTTATTTAAAACTGTTCTCTATCAGCCTTACATATTAATTGGTTTTCATGTGACTAGAAGTAAAGAATTAGCAGTCTTCTTTAGAAGCTCAAATCATAATCTCAGTTTTCAATTATTAAAGGAAAAAAAGCATAAATCACATTTATAATGAACCTAGTTGTTTTCTACCTTTTATCCTACCCATTTCTGCTTTTTTGGGATCCACAAACATTACTGCTGGGTTTTGCTCATAATTCAGTATATGTATTTTTATAGAAGACTCTTTTATTCTTAAAATACTTAATGTATTGTTAAGCCTACAATAGTAATACACCCTTTGTAAAAAATAATAATAATTAAACATTACAAGAATATAATGTATGTGAGTTGAGTCCTCTTAACAGTTTGGTGCATACTTAACATTTAAAGAATTATACACATGTATTTTTGTGTTTGTCCTAAAATGGAATAATTAAGCTCTCGATGGTTTTGCACCTTTAGTACATCTTGGACAGGTTCCATGTTGACACAGATGGGTCTCACTTTTATAACATCCGCATGATAAATACTTATTGAGTGTATATATCGTAATTCATTGGCTCAGTCCCCCTTGGAGGAGGTTTATGTTTATAATTTTCCAATGCTACAACCAGGGCTGTAGTAAACATACTTAAAGGTACATTTCCTTAATTGTTTCCCTTCAGATTTTGTGGTATTTGGTTTCTTTCTTTTTTCTTTTTTTTTTTTTTAACAGATAGATAGGGTCTCACTTTGTCACCTAAGCTGGAGTGCAGAGGTGTCATCATAGCTGCAGCCTCTAACTCGGGCTCAAACCATCTTCCCGCCTCAGCCTCCCGAGTAGCTGGGACTACAGCAACATGCCACCACACCAGGCTAGTTTTTAAATTTTCTGTAGAGACAGGGTTTCCCTATGTTGCTCAGGCAGGCTGGAGTCGAACTCCTGGGTGCAAGTGATCCTCCGATCTCAGCCTCCCAAAGTGCTGGGATTATAGGTGTCAGCTAACATCCAGCTCGGCTTTTTTGAGACAGAGTCTTGCTCTGTCACCCAGGCTGGAGTGCAGTGGCGCAATCTCGGCTCACTGTGACGTCTGCCTCCTGGGTTCAAGCGATTCTCCTGCCTCAGCCTCCCAAGTAGCTGGGATTACAGGCATGCACCACCACGCCCGGCTAATTTTTGTATTTTTAGTAGAGATGGGGTTGCACCATGTTGGCCAGGATGGTCTTGATCTCTTGACCTCATGATCCACTCTCTTCGGCCTCCCAAAGTGCTGGGATTATAGGCATGAGCCACTGCACCCAGCCTTTAAATTAACTTTTCAATTGTAGAGATAGGGTCTTGTTATGTTGCCCAGGCTGGTCTCAAACTCTTGGGCTCAAGTGGATTCTCCTGCCTCAGCCTCTGAAAATCCTGGGATTACAAGTGTGAGCCACTGGGCCCAGCCACTGGCCTGGTTCCTAAAAATAGTATTTATCTTATTTATTTCTTGCCGTCGTTCATGGTTGAATTCATTAAAACCTTTGAAGGCATCACTGCTTACTTCATATTTCCTGGCAGTATTTATAGCAGCCATATAACAAATACCTCTTCTGTGCCAGCCACTATGTTGTTAGGCTCTGTCTTTGTTTTTTTTTTTTTGAGATCTAGTCTCACATTGTTTCTGGGGCTGGAGTGCAGTGGCGTGATCTGGGTTCACTGCAACCTCTGCCTCCTGGGTTCAAGCGATTCTCCTGCCTCAGTCTCCCAAGTAGCTGGGATTACAGGTGCATGCCACCATGCCCGGCTAATTTTTTGTATTTTTAGTAGGGACGGGGTTTCACTATGTTGGCCAGGCTGGTCTTGAACTCCTGACCTTGTGATTCGCTTGCCTTGGCCTCCCAAAGTGCTGGGATTACAGGTGTGAGCCACCGTGCCTGGCTGGCTCTGTCTTCTGATGGAAGGGTCTGTGCTGTGCTGAGTAGAGTCAATTTGTATTATCATACCCCTATGAATACATAAAATCTGTAAACACAATTTGTAAATATAATTTGGGTACAGGTAATTAATTCCCTTCAAGCAGCAAATAAGCTATAATGATGTGACATAATGACAGCAAATACATGAGCTCTTGTTTTCTCGAAGGCTGGGAAACAAGCACAGCTACACTCTAATGTCACAGGCTGGAGTGAAAGCTGCAGTCCTCCACAGCATACACTTACCGCACTGGAAGAAATGCACCAAGAGGGCCGGGCGCAGTGGCTCATGCCTGTAATCCAAGCACTTTGGAGGCCAAGGCGGGCAGATCACCTGAGGTTGGGAGTTCAAGACCAGCCTGACCAACATGGTGAAACCCCGTCTAAAAAAAAAAAAAAGAAAAAGAAAAGAAAAAAATAAATAAAAGAAATGCACCAAGGGACCTTCTCCTTTCTTGGCCTCCTTGTCCTGACAGTGAGTGGCTGCTGGCTCAAGGAGGCTATTTGCCTTTGAAGAAGAACCTACAGTGGTTTTCAACTCTCTGATCTCATAGACCTTTCACTGTTGTTTTTACAGAACCTGGAGCTGGTTGAAAAAGGCTTCAGTAACTTGAAGAAACAAATTGAAAATGCCAGAATGTTTGGAATTCCAGTAGTAGTGGCTGTGAATGCATTCAAGTAAGTATAGAGTGTAGAAAAGGATGAATGTGGAAAATGGTCAGGAAACATCTCCTAGAGCTGATTGTACAGCACTGCTTTTAGCTTTATTTTGTTTTTCAGTTACTGCTATTGGTTATAGCCTGCGGTTTTAGCCTGCACTGTGACAGGCACTGTGTATGTCACAGCGGGCTAGCCACCTCACCCACTGAGGGTCCCGAAGTCAGATTCAGCTCCTGTGGGCCCCCTTCCTCCTCACTGGGGGAAGTGGGTAATACACAAGCCTGAAGTTCAGTGTTCCTTTCTCATCTTTAGAGGCCTTTTATGCTAATGGAAGACCATAGGCCTATAGCGTTCCATTATTTTACTAGATCTGGTGGGATGTTGTCTTGACAAAGAATTGGGCAGATTGCACTGGAAGGAGTTGTGCAAGAACTTGTGTGGGTTGTTTAGATATTGCAATGCAGGTCTAGGTTTTGCTATAATGGCCTCACCACAGTAGAATCGGAAGCAAAATTCTTAAAAGCTAGTATTTAGGATTCTTAAAAGCTAGTATTGTGGGGTACAGGGAATTTTCCAAGTACTTCACATGGATTTACCATCTGAGTCTCATGATGTCCCAGTGAAATAAGTGCTGTGATTATTCCCATATTATCCAGGTGGAAATTGAGGCACATAAAGATTAGGTAACTGGCCAAAAGCCACCAGCTAGTAAGTTTTGGAGCTGAGATTCAAAACCAGGCTGAATTTCTTGGTTAGGGTTCGTTTATCAGTGGGTAATTCACATGAGGTTTAATGGCAAAAAGAAGACAGATTCTGTCTTCTCCAGCTGTCTTCCATGCTTTGATATGAAGTGCTTCCTTTACAGGACAGATACAGAGGCTGAGCTGGACCTCATCAGCCACCTTTCCCGAGAACATGGGGCTTTTGATGCTGTGAAGTGCACTCACTGGGCAGAAGGGGGCAAGGGTGCCTTAGCTCTGGCTCAGGCTGTCCAGAGAGCAGCACAAGAACCCAGCAGCTTCCAACTCCTTTATGACCTCAAGGTGGGTGACTCGAAGTATGCAAAAGAAGAAAAAAGTCGAAAAGGGCACCATGAGGTTTCTGTGTGGCTACCTCTGTTTAGAGCTACATGCTTCACAGCTTCAGCCTTGTGGTTTGATTCCCATGTAGGTGAGTTATACAACCACACAACCACAGCCTGGATTCTCAGCTGTGGACAGCTTTTTTTTTTTTTTTTTTGAGAGCAGTCTTGCTCTTTCTCCCAGGCTAGAGTGCAGTGGTGCAATCTTAGCTCACTGCAACCTCCCCCTCCAGGGTTCAAGCAACTCTCCTGCCTCAGCCTCCTGAGTAGCTGGGATTACAGGCACCCACTACCATGCCCAGCTAATTTTTGTATTTTTTTAGTAGAAACATGGTTTCACCATCTTGGCCAGGCTGGTCTCAAATGCCTGACTTTGTGATCCACCTACCTCGGCCTCCCGTGCTGGGATTACAGGTGTGAGCCACTGCATCCGGCCAGACAGCCTTTTTATAAACTATGCTGCTGCTCACTTACAGAGGGGATTTAGGCAGGAATACCCCAGGGTGGAGGGGGAACCATTGCTCACGTCCTAACTTTGAAAAGGGTCAAAGTATAGGTGGCAGAAGAGAAGGTTATATGTAGACCAAATGTGTAATTCATTGTAGCCTTTAACACAAGGCACCAACCATGATGTAGCAGATTGGTAAGGGGCTGCATGGAGCTCACAAAATTTTTCTGATGGCTTCTCAGTAATAGGGGAACAAAGCGTGCCTCCCAAGCTCACTTCCTGGTAAGGTGCTGCTCAAAGTTCAAGGTCCTCACATGCAAAACCAAAGTACTCCAGGAAGCTTCATCATTTTTTCCATCACTGAGCAAATTAAATTACGCCAGGTCTAAGCAGAGCCCTGCTTACTCTGATACAATAAAGCTAGTTCAGGAAAAGGTTGTTCTTATTATGGGGTTGTGTTTTGTTTTCATTTATCTGTCCAATGTATTTCAGATGTGATTTGACATTAACTAGTACAGAAACAACAGTTGGAAACATTGTAGGAACCTGCGATATATGCTGTAGTTAATTCTGTTCCTATTCTCTAGGCTAGTTTTTGGCTTGGTTTTTTTGTTTGTTTTTGTTTTAAGACAGGGTCTTGCTCTGTTGCTCAGGCTGGAGTGTAGTGGTACAGTTATGGCACACTGTAGCTTCAACCTCCTGGGCCCAAGTGGACCTCCCACCTCAGCCTCCTGAGTAGGTGGGACAACAGACATGTACTAACTAGTAAGCCTGGCTAATTTGTTTTATTGCCTGGGCGTGGTGTCTCACACCTGTAATCCCAGCACTTTCGGAGGCCAAGGTGGGTGGATCACCTAAGGTTAGGAGTCAGAGACCAGCCTGGCCAACATGGTGAAACTCTGTCTCTACTAAAAATCAAAAAATTAGCTGGGTGTGGTGGTGGGTGCCTGTAATCCCAGCTACTTGGAAGGTTGAGGCAGGAGAATTGCTTGAACCTAGGGGGCGGAGGTTGCAATATGCTGAGATCATGCCACTGCACTCCATCCTGGGCAATAAGTGCAAAATTTTGTCTCAAAAAAAAAAAAAAGATTTGTTTTACTTATTTCTTTTTTTTTATAGTGACCAGCTCTCTCTATATTGCTCAGGCTGGTCTTGAACTCCTGGGCTCAAGTGATCCTTCTGCCTCCCAAAGTGCTGGGATTATAGGCATGAGCCACTATGCCTGGCCTGGCTTGGTTTTTAAAAGATAATCATAGACTTTAAAAAACAGCCATCAAGAACTAGAAGGAATAAACTTACTACTTTTGAGTTTTAGTGTTCTCTTATTCTCTTTTCCTCTTACAGATATAATATACTTACAGTTAATTAACATTGACACTGACATTCTCCTGCTGAGCTTTGGTTTTATAGACAAGTTTTAAAATCTATTCAGCAATCATCTTTTTAGAAAAATGCCATAAACACAAATTTGCACACAAATGCAAAGCATGTATAGGCACCTTCTCTAGGCTTAGCACCCAAGGCTGGAAGCCAGTCCTTAAGCACAAGCAGGAGACCTGGAAGAGTAAGGACATATGGACTTTATAACCCATTTCTACTTGGAACTTTTATCTGTTCTGGCAAACAGGAGGCTGCCACTTTCTGTCTTACTCAGCGTCTGTTACTCTTAAATCACCCTTTCACCAAAGTGCTTTTGCTTCAGAAGTTCTAAATGTGCCTTGGCATTTATAGCACTCCAGTTATGAGATGCATATGAAAATAATCTGTGTTGCATCTTTATAAAGTCCTGATTGAATATTCACTTTATTCATGCCCATTTCGCAAAGCCCCTTCATAAATTATCGCTCTTTAGTTCAGAAGGGAATTTTTGTTTTTACAGATAGATTATTGCTCCTTTTAAAAACAAAACTTGGCTGGACACAGTGGTCACGCCTGCAATCCCTGCACTTTGGGAGGTCAGGTGGGTGGATCACCTGAGGTCAGGAGTTCGAGACCAGCCTGACCAACATGGTGAAACTCTGTCTACTAAAAATATAAAATTAGCCAAGTGTGGTGGCACATGCCTATAATCCCAGCTACTTGGGCTGAGGCAGGAGAATCACTTGAACCCGGGAGGTAGAGGTTGCAGTGAGCTGAGGTAGTGCCATTGCGCTCCACCCTGGGCAACGAGGGCGAAACTCCGTCTCAAATACATACATACATACATATATATATATATACATACATACATACATATTTGCCTAATATGTTCTTTTAGCTTTAGTTGCTAGGGAGTATAGAGCCAGATATGTTGCCTAATTTTTGTAATTTGCTCATCCAGATTACCCGTGAGTAGCTTTCCTTCTCATTTCCTTTAGGCAACCTCTCCCTATGCTGTTTTCTCTGAATCTTAATGTCCTGAACTAGTCTACACAGCATTTCAGAAGTCAGCTCCAGTTCTCTGAAGACTCTGCCCCAGAGGAAACCGCCCATGGGACTGAGGCCCTCACCAGTTAGACTATTGGTCTCTGTCCACTGCACTGTTTGCTTCAGGTGCCACAGAAGGCAGACACGCCCAGTGTGTGTTGATCATGTAAATCACTGGGTTGTTTTTTTTCTAATACCTAGGTGATATTACTCTTATGACTATTTCCCAGTTCCTGGTGCTTGCACTTAATCAGTTGTGTTAAGGGTAGCATCTGCCTCTCATATACAAACTGGGAGTTATGTAGATGGACACTAGTTGTCTTATTTCATAAACAGTGTCCCTAGGTATGTTTTGACAGACTGATCTCCAGATTGGAAGATCTACTTTTTAATTTTTATTATTATTTTAAAATTGCTTTTATTTTTTAAAGAGACAGAGTGCGGCTATGTTACCCAGGCTGGTATCAAAGTCCTGGGCTCAAGTGATCCTCTTGCCTTGGGTTCCTCCCAAAGTGCTGGGATTACAGACATGGGCCACCATACCCAGCCAGAACATCTACTTTTTATTTATTTATTTATTTATTTATTTATTAAAAAAAAAAAAATTTTTTTTTTAGAGTTGGGGTTTCACCATGTTGGCCAGGCTGGTCTCAAACTCCTGACCTCAAGCAATCCACCCCTCTTGGCCTTCCAAAGTGCTGGGATTACAGGCGTGAGCCACCACGCCCAGCCTCTACTTTTTATTTATGAAGAAATCATTATTCTTGGGTAGTTAGGAATACTGTTTATGATGTACCTAGTGAGAGATTTTAAATATGTACTTATGTAAGTACATATTTATATATATAGTTTGAGGTTGATTGGGTTAGGAACACTTTCTTTTTTTTTTGAGATAAAGTTTCGCTCTTGTTGCCCAGGCTGGAGTGCAATGGCGTGATCTCACCTCAACGAAACCTCCGCCTCCCGGGTTCAAGCGATTCTCCTGCCTCAGCCTCCTTTTATATCTCTCTCTCTATATATATATCTGTATATGTAGATATAAAAACTTAACCTCTGTGGGACATTTTCACTTATAAAAGTGGTATTAAAAGAGTGTTCCTCACAGGGCGCAGTGGCTCATGCCTGTAATCCCAGCACTTTGGGAGACGGAAGTGGGTGGATCACCTTAGGTTGGGAGTTCGAGATCCCTGACCAACATGGAGAAACCCCATCTCTACTAAAAATACAAAATTAGCCAGGCATGATGGTGCATGCCTATAATCCCAGCTACTCAGGAGGCTGAGGCAGGAGAATATGCAAATAGTTTGAGGTTGATTGTGTTAGGAATATATATATATATACATACATACACACATATACCATCTTCTGCCCCTTTTAGGGACTCTGACCTAGAATGTGGCCATGTCCTGGTTAAATGTCCTTACATATTTCCAGTCATTATATCTGGACCGTGACTTTATCTCTTGTTCATTAGCTCCCAGTTGAGGATAAAATCAGGATCATCGCACAGAAGATCTATGGGGCAGATGACATTGAATTACTCCCTGAAGCTCAACACAAAGCTGAAGTCTACACAAAACAGGTAGATGTTTGGTTAGTTTGTCCTTTCAACTCTTTGCAAAGCAGGCTTTGAAGTCACAATCCCTGGGTCCTCCCAGCCCTGCCAAGCACCCGTTACTTCACTTCTCTGGGTGGTAGCCTTCTCTCCTCTGAAATACTGGGTTTGGATTAGATGGCACAGTCCCTGGTTCATATAGGTGGTATGTGAATGTGTAGAAATCCATGAAGAAATATGGAATGTCTTACCAAAATATTGAGAACTTCTCCTTTTTTTTTTTTTTTTTTTTTTTTTTTTTTGTGGACGGATCTGTAGCCAAAACCCCGCCGAGAGTGCGGTGGCGCAATTTTGG
>CAUYLG010066098.1:0-12661 GCA_963573385.1 Cacajao melanocephalus | reverse complement strand
GGAGAGAGAACGGGATTCTTGTTCTATTGCCCAGGCTAGAATGCAGTCTAAAAATGGGTATTAAAAACCTCTTTAATGCCAATAATTGTGCTTAACAATGGAGACAGGAAGGAATAAGGGATGAAAATAACAAACAAGCAGCCTTTAATGTAATTAGGTCCCAGCTATTTATCTTTCTTTTTATTGCATTTGCTTTTGGGTTATTGGTCATGACATCCTTGCCTAAGCCAATATCTAGAAGAGCTTTTTTTTTAATATTATCTTCTAGAATTTTTATAGTTTCAGGTCTTAGATTTAAGTCCCTGATCCATCTTAAGTTGATTTTTGTATATGATGAGAAATGAGGATCCAGTTTCATTCTTCTACATGTGGCTTGCCAATTCCAACACCATTTGTTTAAAAGGGTGTCCTTCCCAACTTTATGTTTTTGTTTGCTTTGTTGAAGATCAGTTGGCTGTAGGTATTTGGGTTTATTTCTGGGTTCTCTATTCTGTTCCATTGGTCTATGTGCCTATTTTTATTACAGTACCATGCCATTTTGGTATATGGTGTTATATATTTTGCAGCTAAAAGGAGTTGAGGTTTTTATTCAAGTCTCAGCTTGGTTGCAGTTGGTATATCACAGAGCTACTGACTGATGTACATTAATTTTTTATCCTGAATTTTTTAATCTATCAATTATATTCAATTAATTTATTTATCAATTATAGGAGCTTTTTAGATGGGTCTTTAGGGTTTTCTAGATATGCAATCATATCATCAGTAAACAGCAACAGTTTGACTTCCTCTTTACTGATTTGGATGCCTTTTATTTCTTTCTTTTGTGTGATTGCTCTGATTATGACTTCCAGTACTATGAGTAGAAGTGGTGAGAGTGGGCATCCTTGTCTTGTTCCAGTTTGCAGAGGGAATGCTTTCAACTTTTCCCCTTTCAGTATTATGCTGGCTGTCAGTTTGTCATAGACGGCTTTTATATCATTGAGGTATCTCCTATGTACGCTGATTTTACTGAAAACTTTAATCATAAAGAGATGCTGGATTTTGTCAAATGCTTCTACTGTGTCTGTTGAAATGATCATTTGATTTTTGTTTTTAGTTACGTTAGGTGGTGTATCCCATTTGTTGACTTGTGTATGTTAAACCATTCCTGGATCCTTGGTATGAAACCCACTTGATCATGGTGGATTATCATTTTGGTATGTTGTTGGATTCAGTTAGCTAGCGTTTCATTAAGGACTTTTGCATTTATGTTCCTCAGGGATATTGGTCTGTAATTTTCTTTCTTTTTTTTTTTGTTATGTTCTTTCCTGGTTTTAGTATTAGGGTGAAATTGGCTTCATAAAATTATGGAGGGAGGATTCCCTCTTTCTCTATCTTGTGGAATAATGTCAGTAGAATTGGTGCCAATTCTTCTTTGAATGCCTGTTACAATTCAGCTGTGAACCCATATAGTTCTGGACTTCTTTTGTTAGCAATTCTTTATTAGTATTTCAATCTCATTGTTTATTATAGGTTTGTTCAGGATATCTACTTCTTCCTGATTTGAGCTAGGAGGGTTATATCTTTCCAGGAATTTATCTATCTCCTCCAGGTTTCCTAGTAAAGGTGTTCATAGTAGCCTTGAATGAGCTTTTGTATTTCTGTGACACCTTCATACTTGTACTTGGGTTATAGCATTCCAGGCCATGTAGCCATCTTCCTATATGTGAACAACCTCCTCCCCTCACAGTTTCTGACCCCCCAACTTTGGGCAACCACCTCCCACATGTACGTTTCCTCCCCATCCTTCTCAGGCTCTGGATCTCCTCAGTAATGGATACTTTGTGTTCATTAGTATTAAATTGAGAATCCTTTTTGACAGGAAGACACCATTGCTTGTGCTCCCATGTGACCATCTGGATGCTGTCTTGTTTGTACATCCCATGCTGGGAAACAACTTGGGTGGACACCCACCTCACAGGGTCAGGTTCCCACACCCTTCTCTGTTCTGTTGGTGGTACCCAATTCCCAAGCCCATATGCACCGCTGTAGATATCTACATTACAGCACTTCAACCACTGGTTTTAGGACTAAATAATTCAGGACAGAAATGAAAACTACATGGGGGTAGACCGAACAGAAAAACATGAAAAAGAATAGGAAGGTGTAGAGTCAGCTTTGTTCACGTTAATTAAAACATGTTTAATTTTTCTGCCAATTTATGAGGTTGATTTGATTTGAAGAATTACTTTATAAAGCATGATAATTAATTAATAATATTTGCTAGATGTGTGTTTTTAATTTTCTGAAATTTAATCTATAAAATTATATTTTTTCTGTGTTGTCTCCTTGAGCCAAGCATGAACTTTTATATATTTTCATTGATCAAATTTATGAGATTTTAAAATTTAGGTCTTCTGAGTTTAAATCATAAAGTAAAAGTAGTTTGCAGTTGTTATAAAACTTTATTTCATATTGCATGCATATATCAAAATATCTCCTGTACTCCATGAATATATATACCTACAAGGTATCCACAAAAGTTAAAAATTAAAACGATAGACAAACAAATAGATAAACAAAAACCTGTGCTTCAATACGCCTCATTAATTTTATAGTTAACTTTTATATCAAGAACTTTTATTTACATTTATAGCAAAAATTAACAGATGCTCTCTTCATGTCAAACACTGTTATTATCTCTTCTATTTTTTTTCCAGTTGATCATCATGAGATTAGCACTCATGTCATTTTTACTTTACAGAGAGGAAACCCAAGGACCAGGTAGGTTAAGTAACTTATTAATAAATGTTCACAGGCAAATATTAAACAGTCTGGCTTCAGAACTAGTTCATTAAGTTCTAGCTTCTTGGGTTTATTGTGACAATGTAAGTGCATCTAATTCTCATTTGTTTATGACATGAATTAGAAATCTTAACTTACACAAAAGTATTTTTAAATGGTTTAATTTACTTCAGAGCCCAACACCAATTTAATGATAAACTAAATTTTTATATTTAACAAGGCTAAAAATATTCAAATGCATCTCAAATAATAACAAAGGGACTTTTCTTTTTTAAATTATATAGTACTGTTCTCAACAGCATGTGTGCATGTAGTGGTGAGTGGGGATTCCCATGAAATAGTCTCCCATTTAAGCGCAAATTATGTCCTTTGAGTTAAATAAAAAGTCTGGGTTTTCTTACACAGCCTTTCTATGAATATATTCAATCAACACAAGTTGAATTCCTGTATAGACACATTTTTTATCTAAAACTTTTATTACACCAAAACAAAAGCTGAAACAAAACACTATTATTGCTGCCTGAAGCTTCCTTTCTTCGTGAACTGTACCTACTGCTGAATTACCTGTTGTTTATGTCTCCTGTCCAATATAATAATGAAAAAAAAAACCGTAAGTGTCATTGCCTCACTCCTTAACTTGGTTCCTCAAGCTTTACTGAAACTCATTAGAGATCTCCATAAGGCTCAACTTTGGCTATCCTACAATTAGTTTTTGGATTTATGGTTTCCATCCTCTTATGGCACCCATTTCCTGCTGGCATTGAACATTGCTTTGTTCTCAGTGATACCTAAATGCAGTTCCCTTGGGAATTAATCCATACCATTTTACAAAACAATAGGACAATCCATTATAAAAAAATGCATCAATATTTCTCTTGTGTTAGTTTGCTGAGGATAATGGCTTCCAGCTCTATCCATGTCCCTGCAAAGACATGATCTCATTCATTTTTTGGTTTCATAGTATTCCATGGTATATAGATACTACATTTCTTTATTCAGTCAATCACTGATGAGTATTTAGTTTTATTCCATGCGTTTGCTATTGTGAATAGTACTGTGACAAACATACGCATGCATGTGTCTTTATAATAGAATGACTTGTATTCTTTTGGGTATATACCCAGTGATGGGATTGCTAGATCGAATGGTATCTCTGTCTTTAGGCCTTTGAGGAATCTTCACACTGTCTTCCACAATGGCTGAACTAATTTACACTTCCACCAACAGTATAGAAGCATCTCTTTTTTTCACAACCTCATGAATACCACCCAAAATAAATAACTAGAACATAAAATAAAACAGTAGTAGTCCTGGTAAAAGTGCTAACTGTGAAAACAAATTGCCCTATCATTTTATAGTTATTTTAAATCCCTTTATATCAATTTTCTTACATCTAAAATTGAATTGTTATAAATTTACCCTGTAGAGTTTCTCCAGGATTAATAGTGAAAATCACTTCCTAGTGCTTCCAAAGTACCTGGCAGATAATAGGCTTCTGATAAATGTAAACTATTATATTTATGAGACCATTATTATCATTATGGTTGTGGTTGTTGTGTTGTTAATAGTAAAAATATCAACATTGAAATAAACTCTACCAGTTTTAGGGAAATGCTTTATAATCATATGGTTGGCATTTTATAATAGCTTTATTAAAATTCAAACTTCAAAACAGTAAAATGTTAATTGATGATTAAATAAACAGTTTGGTATATATAATACAATGAAAAAGTAGTCAACAATAAAAATAAATTATGGATATAGGGTAACAACACAACTAATCTCAAAAACATTATTATAAGTGGTAGCATTCAGACAGAAAATAAGACATTTGTTAAAATTTAATTCACAACACCCATCTTAAAAAAAAAAAAAAAACTACAGGACAGAAATCAGATTAGTGGTGCCAGGAAGTTGGGGTTGTGGGAGGATATTGACAAAAGCAAGGATAAAGGCAATTTTCAGAGCAATTAAAGTATCCTATATCTTGATTGGGGTGGTGGTTATATAACTGTAAATATTTTTGAAAGCTCATTGAACAGTAAATACACATATAATAAACCTGAATAAACCTGACTTAAAATATGAATCGAATTATACACATTTCATTTCAAAAATAACATTTTGAGAAGATTTACAAATATCAATGAGTTCAAATATGTACCATTTATCATTATTCATAATTTACTTTGGTGAATTTTTCTACTTTTATTTATCATATAATTTTCTCATGATGGCTGTATAATTTTATAAAAATATTATGCTAAAAAGAAGTACAGAAAGGTGATAGAAAAGAAAGTTGTCATGGAATTTGAAATTAACTCAAACAGAAAATATACCCAAATCTATCACTTATTACCTTTTAACATTTGACATATTATTTAGCCTTTCTGAACTTACAAAATCGATTTGTGTAATAGAAAATAATACTTTTCTCAGAGTCTTGATGGGGAGATTAAATTAGAAACATTTACATTACTTGGTGATAATAAAAGTCTAGGTTCTATTTTTATTATCTGGGGCAGGGAATTTAAATGAGCTAAGACAAATAAAGAATGCATATTCAAAGTAAACATCTAAAAATGATTCAAATAATTTTCAAATGGTAACTGCAATTGGCATTATTATTTGGATAAACAAACTAATCAGAAACTCTATTTTTTTTTTTTTGCTCTGACAATTACTGGTTGTCTATATGTCCTATAAAATTATTGTTTATAGGAGAAAGATTTTTTTGTTGGTGGACAATCTAGCATCAAGATTACTTTTTTTGTAGTTTGTTTCACTACTTTTTGACTGAGCTAAATAGTCCAGTTATCTCATCATATTTACTCCACTTTCTGGTTATTTGGAAAAACTAGCAGGAACCACAAACAATGAATAAATAAGAATGTTGCTTAGAATTAAATATGAACTAGGATCATGGTCGATATCTTAGTAATTACTTGAAGGAGGTTAGCAAAATTTACTTTTTCCATAATTGGTAGAACCAAAAATATCTGCAATCAACTGGCCATAATAAGGTATAGATTATAATATCTGATCTGCCTCATCCAGTAATATGATTCCTATTCCAGTGTATATGCATTTTCAGATTTGTAAAATGGACCATAATATTAAACATGTCAATGTTACTAACAGAATGATTGGGAGAAATAAAAAGAAAGGTATTTGTAACATGTAAATTATAATTAACATAGTAGTTATTAAATTTATGTTTAAATACTTACTGACTTTGACATTTTTAAATTCCACTTGTTAACGTTTAAATACATAAACTTTTGATTTAAAGTTAGGCTCTTTTCAAGCAGAACAATCTCTGGAGCCTTCTTCGTATTTGTTGGGTCTTGATACTATAAATAATAGGGTTCATCACGGGCGGGAAAAGGATATAGATATTGCCCATGAGGACGAGAACCAATGGTGAGAGGTGCTTCCCAAAGCGATGCACCATGGTCAGACCAATGATTGGGATGTAGAAAACCAAAACAGCACAGATGTGAGATACACAGGTCTGCAAAGACTTGAGTCTCTCCTCCCGGGATGCAATGGCTAAGACTGTCTTCAAGATCGTAATATAAGAGATGAGTATGAGTACTGCATCTAAAAACAGATTGCTGATCACAAGGGCCAGACCATAGATGTTGTTGAAGTGGATGTCTGAACAGGCCATTCTAATTAAGTCTTGATGCAGGCAGAAAGAGTGAGAAAGGATGTGAGGACGGCAATAATTTAAGAACTTCAGACGGATGATGACTGGAGGTATGAGTAAAGAACTCCTACATAAGATTGCCACTCCAATTTTCATGATTTTGTCATTAGTTAGGGTGGATGAGTAGCGCAGCGGGTAGCAAATGGCGATGTAGCGGTCACAGGCCATAGCGAGGAGGACAGAGGACTCCATGAAGGACAGACCATGGATGAAATAAGACTGGGCAATGCAGGAATCCAGGCTGATCTCTTGAATCAACCCCAGCAGGATCCCCAGCACTGTGTACACAGTAGACAGTCCCATGCACAGGTCAGCGAGGGCCAGCATGGCCAGAAAATAGAACATAGGCTGGTGTAGGCTTGACTCAGTCCGGATCACATGGAGCACCATGCAGTTTCCCAGGAACACCAGAGCATAGATGGAGGAGAAAGGAATGCAGAGCCAGGGATAGTGAACTTCTAGGCCAGGAAAACCAGTGAGAACAAATCTGGAACTATTGAAGTTTGAGTTAGAGATAGACATTAATAGAGGATTGAAAATACTTCTAGAAAAATGCAAATTGCATAGCTTTGTGGTTCCCTAATTTTTAGTAATGTTTGTCTGCTTTTAGGAAGAAAATAAAATATAATACAATTTCTGTAATTGCCATAAGCTCAGCAAAACAGTGACCTTATTCTTTACCTCTTAGGGCAAAACCCTGTTGTCTAGACATGGAATCTTCAGTGCTAGTGATTAGAGATGATGGAAGATTAGGGAGTTTTATGCAGAAACAGTAATATTACTGGACCCATGGGATTTAGATTCTAGGTTAGACTTCTGGGAGTCTCTGTTCATTCCAAAAGAAGAGAGTGTGTAATCACTGGTACTGCTGTCATAGTTGACATTAACCTCAGGAGAATGTGAAATGCTTTAGTCATTTTCCTCTTGGGTACTACCCTCAAAGTGTCATAAGTTTTCAACAGATGTTAACTAGCTAAAGTAACCTAACTTTGCAAAACATAAAGATTATTCAAAAGAAACTATACAAACTAAGTGAAATCAGAACTTTTTTACACATTCCACGTTAGCCCCTCTCCAAATTATTTACTTATTTAAATTTGACTCTATTTTTTTTCTCTATTTTTGTGCACCTTTTTATTTTGTGCAAGATTTTTGTCTTTTCTTGTGTCTCCCAATATTATCTTAGGTCTTTCGCATACGAGACAACATAACTGAAATGTGTTTAATTTTTTTTTAATTTTCATTTTAGCCATTTATATGTATATTTTTATATTTTTATTTTAGCCATCTGGTTGTGTGCAGTGATTTCTCAGTGTGATTTTAATTAGCACTTTCTTAATAGATAACAGTAATTGGAAAATAATACATTCCAATGCAATATGTCATTAAAAGTAAATTAGTAAACAATTTGATGTCATAACACTGTAGATATTGATCCTGCCAGACATCATAAGTTTGAGCAGTAATACAGACCTTAGGAGAAAATACAGATTTTAACAGAATGTCAGATAGTTTAATAGATACTTCTCTTGACTTCTTTTTTACACCTTGTAAGATCTTTCATGTATCAGAAAAAAATGATATAGGAGACTGATATGCATTTTAAACTAAATACTAAAATATTTGATAATATCTATTTTATCTATAACTGTGTTAGCATTTTACAGGTAACATAAAATCAGTTATTTAAGCATACAACTTTTTTGTGATAACCAAATAGTCATAAAGAAATCCTATCTTGGCCAAGCCTCTTACAGCTGTGTGTACTACCCAATACATTCAGCACCTCTTCCACTTGAAGTACATAAGACAACATGGTGTGAGCTTCTTTGGTTAGCAGAATCTGTTAATTATTAGAGCTTATAAAATAATACTAAGATTTCAACTACACATAGAGCTCTATGGAAGGCTAACAAAATGATTTGTATAATTGGGTAATTAAAAACTATTTTTTAACCAGATTTAATATTTTAAGAATATAATACTTTTAAAATATTTAATTTATGTGAGTACCTAGGCATTATCCTCATAATATGACTGAGTATCTGAACAGTATCCTTGGAAAAGGGGAGTTAATAAATCTAATAAAGATAAAAAATGAGCTTGAAGCATAATTACATTTAAGGTATGCTTTTTTGTTTTAAATAAGGAATCAGTCAAAATAAACAACAGTGACTAATGCAATGAGCATTAATTTACCATGCTAAGAGAATACAGAGGGTAAATATGAACAAAAGGTTGGATACTACAAGGTACAAGAAAAAATAAATGTCACTTTTTTTTTGTAAAGATTAAGCTCTTTATTTTTAGGTAATTATAGATTCACATGCAGTTGTAAGAAATGCTTCAGAGAGATCCTGTGTACCATTTACCTAGTTATGTTATATTTGCTTTTTTATTCCAATTTGAATTTACTGTAATAGATCTCTTCACTCTTCATGCACATGATTATGTTCATGTAACATCATGCTGTACAGCTTCCAAAGAACCAGAAAATTACATGGGTGATAGTTGTCAAAGATAGCCCATTCCAGAGGACAAAACAGAAAGCCTTCACTTGAGTTTCATGCAGTCATCACAGTTCATTACCACCTGCCTTAATGACAAATTATAACTTTCTCTGCCTAGAGATTTTTAAAATTGTTATAAATCAGAGTAAAGGAAATATCAAATATAGAAATATATTTGTACTGTGGACTGATAGTATAGCACAAGCTGTGTGGGTCACAGGAACATCATGCTGCGTATCCCTCACAGGGAAAGGAGGTCATCTGGAGATGAAGCCTAGAGAAAAGAACAAATGGAGGCTTAACAAAGAGAAGAGATGAAAGAAGGCAGCAGGAAGTGGCCCCAAAGTTAAGGCTCTGCCACAAAAAATAACACATAGTGAAGGATGCTCTGAAAAGTGGCTGAGATGCGTGGAGATGAACTAAGAATCTGAGTATGAAATGTTTATTTTTGGAACTCCTGGTGTAAATATGTGATTAGCATGCAAGGGGCCAACCCAAGGACGAAATAGGAACTCCTGTATCTTTTCTTGTGTTCTTTTTGTCTCTGTCTGTTTCCTTAGAAACAAATCCATGAGTATCGGAAATTCCCATTCAAGAGAGAACTGCTCAGAAGATGTTCAATTCCAAAGTGTTGTTTTAAAAGCAGATGCCCGCTATACCGAACGGGTTTTTTTTTTAAAAAAACAAATGTTTATTTTTTAATTTAACATTTCTCATATCTTTGTTTTGGAAACATTCAATATTCTTCTTCTAGCCATTTGAAACTACATAACACATTATTGTTAACTATAGTTATTCTAAATGGTGCAGAAAAATATAATTTATTCCTCCTATCCAGCCGTAATGTATTTCTTTAAAAAATCTCTCCTTGTTTCCCCCTTCCTTTATTAGTCCCAGCCTCTAGTATCCTCTGCTGTACTTTTTGCTTCTAAGAAACCATTTTTTTTAAGATTCCGCATATGAATGAGAACTTGTGGCATTTGTCAAACCTTTCCTAACCTCCAAGAACACAGTAAATCATTTCCTCCCAAGATGCTTTACTTATCCTCCTAAAAGATTAATTATGTAGGGGTACAACTATTTTTCAGTGTGTGCCTCTTCACTATATTGTAAACACCTGTGGTTGAGAGAAATTTTGTGTTTTTATTAATCTAAATACAGTACATGATATAAGTAGATCCTTAATATCTGTTTATTGAACACACACATAAATTATTTATAGTAAATTCTGTGGTCTCTTCAATAATACTGTTTTTTAAAGTCATGTTGCACATTCTGGGTTAGAAGTCTTCATTAAAGTGTAAATCACTACACATCACTTCCATTTTAGAATAATTGAGACTCTTCATATGTCTCTGGAATCAAGTATGGAGGTACCTCAAAATACTGAAAATGAAAATACCACATGACCTAGCAATTCTGCTGGATTTATATCTAACATAAATGAAATATGAATTTCAAAGATGTTTGCACTCTCATGTTCATTGCAGCATTATTTGCAATAGCCAAGATATAAATAAACAGCCTAAGTGTCCACTGACAGATGAATAGATGAACAAATTATAGTATATTTATGCAATGAATTAATATTCAGCCTTAAAAAAGAAAGAAATCTTCCCTTTTGTGGCAATATGAATAAAACTGCAGGACATTATGCTAAGTTAAAGAGGCCAGACAAAGAAAGACAAATGTTGTATGATATCACCTAGGTAAAATGTAAAATGTCAAACTTAGAGAAACAAAGGGTAGAATAGTAGTTGCCAGGGACGGAGGAGTGAAGGAAATGGGAGATGTTGGTCAAAGTGTAAGACTTTCAATTATAAGACGAATACATTCTAAATATGTAAGGTACAGTGAGGAAAGTGTAGTTAATAATTATACATTATATACTAGATATTTGCTAAATGAGTAGACCTAAAAATTCTCTCTCTCTCTCTCTCACACACACACACACACACACACACAAACTGTACTACATGGGAGGAAGGATATGTTAATTAGCATAATTGTTGAAATCATTATGCACAGTATGCTTATGACAAAATACCAATTTGTATGCCTTAAATATATAATTGTTTTAATTGCCAAGCCTCAATCAAGATAAAAAATGCTAAAACAATTGGACATATGCAAAAAAATATTAATCTAGATACAGACCACACACTATTTCCAAAGTGGATCATAAATCTATATACAAATCGGTCAGGTAGAAAACAAGGGAAACAATATGCATGACTTTGGGCTTGGGTGCTGAATTCAGTTAGGTATATTTTTCCGCAGCAACCAAAAGACTACTATAATATATGTGTATGTGTTTCTGTGTGTGTGTATTTATATGTGTGTGTGTGTAGTTTTAGTCTTTCTGTATGGTATGTTACATTGACTGACATTTGAAAGTTAAAAATAACTGGATTATATTTAATGAAATTCTGGTGTATATATATGTATACACTAAATATATATATGTGTGTATTCACCATATATATGTGTGTATACACTAAATATATACTTTTTGTTTCATATGTAAATATCTATATGTGTATATACACTAAATATACATATTTTGTGTGTGTGTGTGTGTGTATATATATATATATACACTAAAATGTTCACCAAATATAATCCAGTTATTTTTAACACTCAAATGTCGGTCAGTGTAATATACAGAGAAAGACATGCACATTCTGCACATGTGTCTCAGAACTTAAAGTCTTATATATATATATACACATATGCACATATAGTATTGTGTGTATATATATAAGGTATATAGTATATATATATAGTATTGTGTGCATATATATAAGGTATATAGTATATATATAGTATTGTGTGTGTGTATATATAATATAAAACTTTAAGTTCTGAGATGCATGTGCACAACGTGCAGGTTTGTTACATAGGTATACATATGTCATGGTGATTTGCTGCACCCAACAACCCATCATCTACATTAGGTATTTCTCCTAATGCTGTTCCTCCCCCAGACCCCCAGCCCCTGACAGGCCACAATGTGTGATGTTCCCCTCGCTGTACCCATATGTTATTGTTATTCAACTCCCACTTATGAGTGAGAACATGCAGTGTTTGGTTTTCTGTTTCTGTGTTACTTTGCTGAGAATGTTTTCCAGTTTCATCTATGTCCCTGCAAAGGACATGAACTCATTCTTTTTATGGGTACATAGTATTCCATGGTGTATATGTGCCATATTTTCTTTATCCAGTCTATAATTGATGGTCATTTGAGTTGGTTCCAAGTCTTTGCTATTGTGAATAGTGCTGCAATAAACATATGTGTGCATCTGTATTTATAAGAGAATGATTTATAATCCTTTGAGTATAGACCCAGTATTGGGATTGCTGGGTCAAATGGTATTTCTGGTTCTGGATCCTTGAGGAAATGCCACACTGTCCTCCACAATGATTGAACTATTTACACTCCCACCAACAGTGTAAAAGTGTTCCTGTTTCTCCACATCCTCTCCAGCATCTGTCGTTTTCTGACTTTTTTTTTTTTTGAAAGAAAGAAAAAGAGAGGAAAGAAAGTGAGAGTGAAAGAAAGAAAGAAAAAGAATGTATGAGAGAAAGAAAGAGGAAGAAAAAGAGGGAAAGAGAACAGGATTCTTGTTCTACTGCCCAGGCTAGAATGCAGTCT
>CAUYLG010066096.1:0-68627 GCA_963573385.1 Cacajao melanocephalus | reverse complement strand
ATGGTATCTCAATGTGGTTTTGATTTGCATTTCTCTAATGACCAGTGATGATGAGCATTTTTTCATATGTTTGTTGGCCTCATATATGTCTTCTTTTGAGAAGTGTCTGTTCATATCCTTCACCCACTTTTGGATGGGTTTGTTTGTTCTTTTCTTGTAAGTCTGTTTTAGTTCTTTGCAGATTCGGGATATTAGCCCTTTGTCTGATGGGTAGATTGCAAAAATTTTTTCACATTCTGTTGGTTTCTGGTTCACTCTAATGATTGTTTCTTTTGCTGTACAGAAGCTCTTAAGTTTAATTAGATCCCATTTGTCTATTTTTTTTTTTGTTTTTTTGCCATTGCTTTTGGTATTTTAGTCATGAAGTCCTTGCCTATGCCTATGTCCTGAATGGTTTTGCCTAAGTTTTCTTCTAGGGTTTTTTATGGTGTTAGATCTTATGTTTAAGTCCTTAAACCATCTGGAGTTAATTTTAGTGTAAGGTGTTAGGAAGGGGTCCAGTTTCTGCCTTCTGCACACTGCTAGCCAGTTTTCCCAACACCATTTATTAAACAGGGAATCCTTTCCCCATTGCTTGTTTTCATCAGGTTTGTCAAATATTAGATGGTTGTAGATGTGCGGTGTTGCTCTGGAGGCCTTTGTTCTGTTCCACTGGTCTATGTCTCTGTTTGGGTACCAGTACCATGGTGTTTTGATTACTTTTGCCTTGTAGTATAGCTTGAAGTCCGGCAGCGTGATGCCACCAGCTTTGTTCTTTTTGCTTAGGATTGTCTTGGCTATGTGGGCTCTCTTTTGGTTCCATACAAAGTTTAAAGTAGTTTTTTCCAGTTCTGTGAAGAGAGTCAAAGATAGTTTGATGGGGATAGCGTTAAATCTGTAAATTACTTTGGGCAGTGTAGCCGTTTTCACATTATTGATTCTTCCTAACCATGAGCATGGAATGTTTTTCCATCTGTTTGTGTCTTCTCTTATTTCCTTGAGCAGTGGTTTGTAGTTCTCCTTGAAGAGGTTGTTTTCTTCCACTCAACGTGTCCTCACCTATTGTCATATTGTTTTGGGTTCTTTTTGAGATTCATGTAATGCTGGCCTTGATACTTTGTGTATGATTTTATAATTTTTACTCGGGATATCTGCCACTTCTATTGGGTAATTTTGAGTAAATTATTCTTTTTCATGTAAAATGTCGATACATTATTCATTCATCTCTACTCTGCTAGATGATGTGTCATTGCTATATACCTTATAGCATTAGTCATGTTAAATGAATGCTTAGAGACATTGCTAAGAAGTGGAAGAAACATTTCCCTTTAACTATAAAAATTAATATGTTAATTGCTGTGAACACTATTGTTACTGGATATTTATAGACCTAGCCAAATTCTGTCAGCTCAGCATATTTTTCTACTTATCTATGCAATCTTGATAATACAAGGTGTTCAGCTTATGCATTTTACATTTATTATTTAACATACCTCAAAATATCAAGTGAAGAAGTATAAGTACAACTTTGAAAAAGAAAAGTTTAATTTATGAAGACATTTTGTGGTCATAGCTCTCAGTTGTAGGCAAGACAGTTTTTATATAATACCTCTCCCCAAATCGTTATTAATTCTCTCTCTACAAGACTGTTTAAATATTATGAGAAGGATCACGAAATGTGTTCTGTAAAGAAATACTCATTGCCAGGCTCAAAGAAGTTTGTGTCCAGGCCAGTCCTTCTCCTTTGACTCCCCCTACTATAATATATCACTTCTCTTTTCATTATAATATATCACTATAATATATAATTTCTCTCTTCATTACAAACGTGGCTGGTGTCTTCGTGGTCTATAAAACTTGTTTTAAAGATGATCAGTGGGAGGCTAATTTTATCTCTTCCCCAAATTTTGCATTTTAATATCTAAATGAATGAAGTACCCATGGTAGATTTTTTTTCAATAATAAAAGCAGGTTTGGGGGAGCTAGCAGGCATATTTCTCTTCACTCTGAAATGATATAACTCAATGTTATAGGCTGAATTTCTGTGTTGAGGCCCTAACCCTAAGTGCCTCAGAATGTCACTGTAATTGGAGACAGGACTTTTAAAGAAATGTTTAAGGTTAAATGAAGTCATATCAATAGTAACAGAAGGCAGAGAAATTCGAGGCAGACAGGGGTGAGTCCCTGGCAAAACCCTACCTTTGAGTCAAAAAGCCTGAAACCCTTGGCCCAAAGTGATAACTTCCTTCTCTATGTGCCTGCTCTCTCCTGAGTGGTTCTTTCTGAATAATATCTTTTTTACCAATCCAATGTTGTCTTTTCCAAAACTACCTACAGTTTACCCCACACATTATCCTGTGCCTATAAAGACCCCAGACTCAGCCAGTAGAGAGCAGAAGCAGCTAGACATCAGGGAGAGACAACTTGACTTCAGAGATGGCGGCTGGACATTGGAAAGTGGCAACTTGACTTTAGAGGAGAAAGGCAGAGAAGCAGCTTGACTTCAAGGGAGAGCAACCTGCCGTTCCTGTTCCCTTTCCATATCCCTGTCTGCTAAGAGCTGCTTTTATTGCTCAAAAATTTATTTGCATTCACCATCCTTCAATTTGTCCATGTGACCTCGTTCCTTTTGTGCACCAGACAAGAATTCACGATACTCCAAGTGCAGCTACCCAAAGAGGCCGTCACACTGGCCCATTGCCCACACTGATGGAAAGCAGCCTCCCAATGCAATGAAGCAGAGGACTCACTAGCTGATAACACACTGCTGTCTGCAGACAGGGGAGATAAGAGAGCATTGTAACACGCCCTCTGAGGCCTTGGGGTCACAGACACTCCACCCAGACAGAGTTTGCCCTTGCAGGCACTAAAAGAACCAGCCAGTTCCTGAACTTGCTTGCTCTGATTCCCACACTCATTCACTCATGCACTCCCTCTTGCAAGGGTTGAGCAGAGTGGGCTGAGTAAATGGGGCACCCCTGTCACAAGTCCTGTGACAGGCTCAAGAACATATCCTTCTTCATTATGGGAGAGAGGGGTTCTAATCTAATCTTTTTAGTGTCCTTATAAGAATAGAAAATTTGGACATGCAAAGAGACACTAGGAATGTACATTTAATTGTAGTTGGCCTAAGTGCTATCATATAAAAGATGCTGAGAAAGTAAGAAATATTTCCAAACTTACAGAAGAAACCATCTGAGGGCACAGCAAGGGGGTGGTCATCTGCTAAGTAAAGAGGTCTCAGAGAAGACCAACCCTGTTAGCACCTTGATCTTGGACTTACAGTTTCCAGAACTGTGAAAAAATAAATTTCAGTTTTTAAGCCAACCAGTCTGTGATATTTTGTTATGGCAGGCATAGCAAACTAATACATTAAATAAATGCTTATATTTTAGTCCTATTTATGTTTGGAGTTATGAGCAAACTCTTGCAACTCTTTCCCCCTCAGTAAATGACAATCCCATCCTTTCAGCTGTTCAGACTAAGAAATCATGGATTTATTCTTGTCTATTTCCTTTATCACCCATCCAGATTTCATAGCTAATTCTCTTTGTAGAATACAAACACTTTTCCTCACCCTCTCTACCTGTATAATCTCTTGTCTAGATTATTGCAATTGCCTTCTAGCTGGTGTCTCATTTTATGCATATTCTTCTACAGACTGTTCTCTATGAAGCAGAAAGAATTATTCATTCAAAACTCAAGTCAGGTCATGTCACTCTGCTTCTCAAAGCCCACTGATGGCTTCCTGTGACCTTTAAGGTGTTGCTTCATCTGTTCCCGGGTGCCTCTATGCTCTCTCTCTCCTCCTGCTGCTTTGTCCTTTTGCTCCAGCCACACCAATATGATCACCTGGCCCTTCCATAAACACGTTTGGCATGTTTGTGCCTCTAGCCCTTCACACTGGCTTTTTAAATTTTTTTTGGCCTGGAATGCCTTTCCTAGATATCTATGTGGCTTCTTTCACTTCCTTCAAAATCACCTACTTGATAATTTTCTATGAAATGTTCAACTCCCTTCTCTCTCTCTCTAGCCTACTGTATATAATTTACTTATCTTTTTAAAGTAAAAATTATTGAAGGATCATTTATATACAATAAAATTTACCCCTTTTAACTATGCCCTTAAATGAGTTTTGGCAAATAAATACCACCATAATCGATGTATAGTACATTTCCCAAAAATGTTTCCTTGTGCCCCTTTGCAGTCAGTCTTTCATCCCCACCTCCTGGAAACCACTGATATGATTTACATCGCTAAAGTTTTGCCTTTCCTAGAATTTTACATAAACAGAACCATAGAGTATGCCTGCCTTCTTTCACTTACCATAATTTTGTTGCATGTATCAATTTATTCCTTTGTATTGCCAGATAGTATTCTACTATGTGGATGATCCACAATTAATTTATCCAATCACAAGTGGATGAACATCTGGGTTACTTCTAGTTTGGGGCTATCTTGCTTCACATGCAGATCTTTATTTGGATTATTTAAATTTGTTCTTGGATGAATACCTAGAAACAAGATTGCTAGGTTATATAAAAGGTATATGTTTAACTTTATAAGAAACTGCCTTGAACCCCTGAGGTGGAGGCTGCAGTGAGCTGTGATTGCATGCACCACTGTACTCCAGCCTGGGCAAAAGAGGGAGACACTGTCAGAAGAAAAAAAAGGAAGGAAGGAAGGAAGGAGGGAGGGAGGGAGGGAGGGAAGGAAGGAAGGAAGGAAGGAAGGAAGGAAGGAAGGAAGGAAGGAAGGAAAGGAAGGAAGGAAGGAAGGAAAGGGAAAGGAAGGGAAGGGAAGGGGGGGAGGGAGGGAAGAAAGGAAGGAAGGAAGGAAGGAGAAAGAAAGAATAAAAGAAAGAAAGAAAGGAAGGAAGAGAGAAAGAGAGAGGAAAAGAAAAGAAAAAAAGAAACTGCCAATGCTGTTGTAGCATTTTGTATTCTTATCATCAGTATATGAAATCATATTCCAATTTTTCTGCATCCTCACTATCACATAATGTTGTGCTGGTATGTAGTGGTGCTTTTACTTACCAATCTAATTTATTATCTCTCTCCCCTCTAGAGTGAAGGGATCATTAGGGCAGGGGATTTAGCCGGTTTTCAGAGTGCCCAGATCAATTCGTGCCATGAAGTATGTGTTCAATAAATATTTGTTAAACAAATAAATGGATTTTGAATGATTATCACCTCTACTCAGAGCTAAAAAAAGAACTGAGACTCAGAAGGCTTTACTGCTTGCCCAAGTGGAAGAGCTAAGGTAAACCCCAAGACATAGTGTTCAACACTTTGTTGAACACTTTCAACACTGCACTGCATTGTAGGTCAGTGATTTGTACAAAGTCATTTTATGATTAATACTTAGATTATAGGAGAGTTTCCATACATTATTATTTTACTTAGGTCTCTTAAATATCTTCAAGAAGTTTGTTGTTGTTGTTGTTTGTTTTGTTGTGTTTTGCTTGAGATGAAGTTTCTCTTTGTTGCCCAGGCTGGAGTCCAGTGGTGCAATCTCAGCTCACTGCAACCTCTGCCTCCTGGATTCAAGTGATTCTCCTGTCTTAGCCTCTTGAGCAACTGGGATTATAGGCATGCACCACCATACCCAGCTAGATTTTGCATTTTTAGTAGATAAGGGGTTTTACTATGTTGACCAGGCTGATCTCAAACTCCTAACCTCAAGTGATCTGCCTGCCTTAGCCTCCCAAAGTTCTGGAATTATAGGTGTGAACCACCGCATCTGACCTAGAAGTTTTAAATTTCAAACAGAAAATAAAAATATAGGAATAGAAGGATTTAAAACATATTTAAAATAATATATGTATAAGGTTACATAGTCTCTTAGAGCTTATTAGAACATAATTGTGCTTATTTTGATTATAAAAATTCACCACTTATAGGTATGTGACAAGGAGGGCAAAATGTCTTGGCTGGAGATGGGTTTTCTGCATCACATTGAAGCCCCACTTCACTTTGTTCCTTTAAGAAACTTGGTAATGATGGCAGCAGTGGCCCATCTTGGAGTGGCTTCTACAAAGATGTCAGCTGCAGGAGGGGAGGTGTGGCCGGGGCTGCATGCTCTGTGGAGCTGGTGAGCCAAGAAAAGGTGGGAACCATGCCCCTTCCTTCTGAGTTGGTGGAGCAGGAGCCCTGAACTGCCTGGTGCAACTGAAGCTGCCCAGCTGTTGCTACAGACCTGGGTATCCCTGTGCTCTTAGGGCCCAGGAAACCCCCTTCCCTCATAGGTTCAGAAGCATCTGCTCCTGCTCTCTGGCCTCTCCTCCCTCTGGGTGCCTCCTCTGATTTTGGTGCAAAGTTGTGCCCAAGCCTGGGTGCTGTTGCAACCTGGCCAGGTGTGCATACAGTTGGTGTGGTACTGACATACCAGCCCCCTTTCACCTCAGCCCCCTCTGGACCAACAAGCATGGGAGGGAGGCTGAGGTGTGGCTGAGGGCAGCTTGGTGCAGGTCTGCAGGTGCTGCTTGGCACAAACAGCCTGGGCACCATGAATGGCAGCAATAGGCAGACAGGATCCTGGGCAGAAAGGGGTCCCCAGAGGAACCCCATCTTCAAGCCAGGGACAGCCTGAAGCCTGGGGCTGGACTGCCAGTTCTGCAGACTGGAGTGAGAACTATGGTACTTTTTCCGCCCACCCATGGCTGCCCATGGACCAATCTGCAAACACTTCTTCCCCTCTGAAGTCCTTAAAAACCTGACTCAGCCAGACTTAGGCAGACGATGGGACCACCTGCCTAGAGAAAGAAGCTACCCTGACTGGTCTCCTCTTAGCTGAGGGCTGTGCAGATGTCGGGATGACCTGCCTGTGGATAGGAGCTATCCACTCCAAGTCTCCTGTCCACTGAGAGCTGCATGCTTGACAGAATGACCTGTCTGTGGATAGGAGCTACCCACTTTGGGCCTCCTGAGAGCCGTACTGTTGCTCAATAAAGCACCTCTTCACTTTGCTCACCCTCTAGTTGTCTGCATATCCCATTTTTCCTGGGTGTGGGACAAGAACTTGGGACCCACCTAGTGACAGGACTGAAAGAGCTGTAACACAAGCAGTTCTGAAACACACCCCCGGCTCACCATGCTGCAGGTGAGGAGGAGAGAAGACAGAAGGAGGGAAGAGCTGCAGCCCTCCAGGAAGCCCAGACCTAGGAGCTCCCTGAGCCATGGCTGTGACACCCTCTTTGAGGCTCTGCAGTTCCTGGTGTCTCCAAGCTTCCAGGTGCCACCATGTTTCCCCAGAGCCCACAGTGGAAGCCACTTGCAGCATGCCTGGTCCAGCCACAACCGTGAACAGAGCTGACTCCTATGCCAGCATCTGGAACCACCTGCCCCACCACAGCAGTCTGTGTGCCTGGCTGTGTTCAGTGGCTAGACCGTATGCTTGCACACTCATGCACCCCTCGCCTCCGCCCCTTTGGCAGGCATGGGATCCAGGCTGGTAGCACAAGCTGAGTACAACCTGCCAGGCCTAGTGGGCAGAATGAGCCCAGAGGGCCCAAGCAAAACTCAGGCAAAGGCGCCACTGGCCACAGAGGCTTCCGGCTGGAAGAGTGACACTCCAGGGACCTCATGACAGTAATAACTTAGCTTAAAAGGCTGAGATAGGGATCTGTAACATTAACCCAATTAGTGGCCTTGAGTAAGCCCCTAAAAGCAATCTCTAGAGACAATGTCTTAAGGGAAAAAAAAGTAGGAAGAGTATGGGAAGTACGCAGGGAATAAGAAGTCTGGAAGTGTTGCATTAATACCAAACTTAGAGTACTTGACAAAACGAAGGGTTGTGAAAGAGTTCATCTTGTTGTGAAGGAAGCCTTGTACTTTTTATTCTCTGCATATTTTGAATTGTTCAACTTGCATTGTATTCATGAATTATTTTGTAATTTCTTTCTAAAGATGAGTTTTGTGTTGGGAAATTCAAGTCCTCTGACAAGCCATAGGATGAGCTAATTTGGGCCAGTGGTGCTCTTCAAATTAGTTTTCATGTAACAAAATTTATTTTCAAATTCAGGAAAAGAGCAACCTACAAAACTCAGGAGTAGAATAGGGCAAAATGTTCAAGGAATAATAAGTAGATTTACTGTTCTGTTCATACATGTGCTTACTCGTTCACCCACTTACTCCTTCAACATCCATTGATCTTCCTTGCGTATGTCAGTGCTGATGGTAAAAAATAAATACAATATAGTCCCTACTCTCAAAGACCTTAGTGATGATCAGACAGTGTCTGGAGATGCCCTTTGGACATGATGCCCACTCAAATAGTATTTGTTGAATTAATAAATGAGGAGGGAGGCTAGATGATACACTGTTAAATAATTGCAATGTGATATAATAAGCACTATACAAGATGTCTGTATAATGGCCTAAGAGAGGAAGTAACTAACTGCCCTGGGGAGCTTAGAAGCATTCACAGAAAAAGGAAACCTGCTACATGAGTTTATTGTATGTGGCATACCCATGTCTCTTTCTCTCTCTCTTCATTGTACCTGTGAATTCCCATGTGCAGATCATCACTAGGGTTGAGAGTAGTTATGTAGAGTAGAATGGAACTCTGGGGACCAATTGGCAGAGAGCCTTAAAACTTCTAAGTTTTATCTGGTACAAAGGCCATTGGGGATGATAACAAGGCTCTGGGAAGAATTGTGTGACAATAGGTTAGAAGGTGATCCCAGGGAGCAATTGCCTAGGCATGGAATATTTAAGTCCTGACTACTGGCAGGGACAATGGTAATGGGAGGAAAGCAAAAACAAGAAAAATGGGAAAAATGAAAAACACTATGAAGGATTTATTCACTTGTTCAACAAGTAATTATGGAACAGTCTCTAATTTCTAGGAGCTATTCTGAAAACTTTGTCTATATGGCTTCATTCGAACCTCACAAGAACCTTGTGGGACAAGTATTATCCCAACTTTACAGTCAATCTGAGGCTCCAAAAAGTTAAAAAATTTTCTCAATATTCCACATACAATAAATGATAAATGGGGGTAAACCCAGGACCATTTGGTCTTAAAGCTCACAAGCTTTCTGACATATTAAATTAAAAATAATAGCAAAGGATTGCAATGATTATAACTCCTTAAAGGTAGGGACTGTGATATATGTCTATGTATTTCCAGTAGGACTTAGCACAGTACTCTGTATGATATAATTTTAAATTGTTAAATCAGTCAATTATCAGACAAGGCTGCCTGTTATGTGCCAGGTGCTTAGGTTAAAAAAAAATGACCACGTAGACAAGATTCCTGCCTTCATGGAACTTATAGTCTATTGAAAGTGTCAGATATTAAATATTACACAAAATTACACTACACAAATGACATAAGTGCTATCATGTAAAAGTATAGGATGCCAAGAGAGTGAGAAATATTTCCAAACTTGTATATATAGAGGGTAAGGAGAGGATATGTCTATTTGAATGAAGATGAACTTCAGATGAGAAAAAGTTTAAGAATTTAGTAGAGAGTATTTATATTTTTAGTGTTAGCTAACGGTGGTGGTATTTCACAAAGCTAAGATGCATATTTTTGAAAAGTTATTTTCCTCAAAATATAGTATGGTTATATATTTAAGTGATAACTTAAAGAGAAAAGTATAAGTACTAATCAAATCTCTTCAAAGAATAAGCTCAAAATATGGAAATAGATGTATTCATAAAAGGATTGTCTCTATATTATTTAAATAGTCATCTTAATAGAAATAATTCAATTTAGTGATTAATAATATGAGAATAAACTGTGTTGTATCCCTGAAAAATAATAGTTCTGAAGGGTAATGTGGCAACCTGGAAAATGCTTGCATTATAGTGCTATGTAAAAAAAGATAAAAGTATTGTATGCTTATAAAAATATGTTGAAAATACACATAAGAACTACTGAAAGAAGTATACAAAAAATTTATAGCAACTATGGTAGAAAGACTATGAGAGATACCTTTTTCTTTTTGAATATTCTATAGTGTAGTTTTATTGTCTTTGCAATTAAAAATACTTTTTGAAGTAGAAAAAGAATAATCATTAAAAAAACACATTTGGCTTCTATGGATAGATCCTGATTCTCTGATCATATGTTTTGTATTAATGCCTGACTTGGTACACAGAACTCTGGGAGCTAAGTCAATAAAGAGACCTGAAAAATAATAAATCGCAAACCATAACTGTTTAGTGCACACAGGAAGGTACTATTAATAACTTAAAGCCAAAAGGAGAGCCTCTGCAACCCAGGGACTAAAATTAGTAATAATGTTGAAGGGAGTTCTATCAAATTATGTTTTCCAGAAGAAAGCCGCAGGCTCGTCTTGTATAAGGAAGACAGATCACCTCCATTAGCCTTGAAATAACAGCAAAGACTTCTGGATGAGGGCATTTAATTATAATGTTTATGTAATCACTCTGTAGCCATTTATATAAACAAGATCACTTAGAGCACTTGCTTTTCTGTGGACAGTAAAGGGTAGTAGAGGATGTATTTTGTAAAAAGTATATTTTAAGCCAAATAATTCAGTACCACAAGTCAAAATTATTGGCGTTTTATACTGGTGTCTTAAACATGTAGAGAAGCGCAGATACAGCCTTTTTTCTGCTTTATGATTGTTGGGCTTTTCAGTCTATGAGCTTGTGATAGTAACAATAATAAATAACCAAAATGAGATACCTAACGATGAATCTCTGTCTACTTATGTCAGGTAAGTGGTAAAGTGTAGATTACTTCATTTGTTCTGGAGTCATCTCCCTCTTCTGGCTATCTTGATAGAAATGGCACCAAGTTACATATTGAGGCAATATATAATAGCAAAAAGAGTAGGAGTTGGGCTGGGCATGGTGGCTCCTGCCTGTACTCCCAGCATTTTGGGAGGCCAAGGCAGGCATATCACAAGGTCAGGAGTTCGAGACCATCCTGGCTAACACGGTGAAACCCCGTCTCTACTAAACATACAAAAAGTTAGCTGGGCATGGTGGCACGCTCCTGTAATCCCAGCTATTTGGGAGGCTGAGGCAGGAGAATTGCCTGAACCCAGGAGGTGGAGGTTGCCGATTGCACCACTGCACTGCACGTGCCTGTAATCCCAGCTATTCGGGAAGCTGAGGCAGGAGAATTACTTGAACCCAGGAGGTGGAGGTTGCCGATCGTGCCACTGCACTCCAGCCTGGGACAGGGTGAGACTCTGTCTCAAAAAAAAAAAAAAAAAAAAAAAAAAAAAAAAAAAGAGTAGGAGTTTCAGGCTGGGACAGACCTGGATTCAAGTCTAATCCTATCAGCGTAGCCTTGGATAAGTTTTCAAGCATTTAGTTCCTCCCATCTATAAAATGTAGCAATTAAACTATTAAACTCAAAAACCTAAATGTGCCACATTCCATGCATATAGTAACTGTATGCATACCATATGCATACAGTTGCATACTATATGCATAGATACACAGTAGCTATAGAAAATATATATATATGTTTTCTATATATATACATTTGTGCGTGGAAGTATTCATATATCTACTATAGTGCTGTCTTTCCCTTCATTATGTTACTTATGCAAGAAACTTGCCATATTTTCTCCATTTTATATTTTAGTTTCTTAAGTATGTATTTTCTTTTAACAAATTTTCAAAATATGCAAGTAACTTTCTGCTAAACTATAGTACTAGGCATTTTATTTCTGAGATAAACTAACTGAACATCTTGGGGTATTCTAATTGTTAGCTACCTAAAAAAGTAGGATGTTTGCCACTTAATAAACAGATTCAGACATTATATTAATAATTTACTACAACGAGAAAGAGACTCTTGCTCCTAGTGAATGATATTGCACATTTTGTTTTGTTTTGTTGATAGCAGTATTGTGCAAAGGTCACCTGTGATATAATTATTTGAATTCATGACAATGCTGGGTTAGGATCTGAGGCAGATCCACTGTGCTTCTTTATGTTCACATGTTTTAAATCAGAATTATAGGACTATATCTATGTGCCTAGGCAAATATCTAAAATAGTTATTACATGCTCTGCTAACAGTTTAAACACGTGTTATAATTCTAACAGACTTTAGAGAGCATATGGCAGTTTCAACAAGTCACACATATTTTCACGTGCACCTAAGCTAGGGAACCCTGACCAATGAGTTGAACATCATCTATCAGGATGGTCTTGAGAGATGACAGATCTTCAACCAGCTGGCTCTCAGGCCATTTCTGCTTCCTCAATTCTACGTGCATGGTTAGTTGGAATTCCCAGTAGGGAGGCAAAGGCAGGTAGCATTTTTGGACCTCCTCTTACTGTGCTCAGTTCAATTTATTCCTGGAAGCGTCTCCAGGGATCTTAAAATTCTAAGAAAATGGAAAATATCTCTTCCTCACAAGGTTGGAGGCCCTCAACCTGAGCCTTAAGAGATTTATTTTTACATTTGTTTTCAAATTCTCACAATTTATACAGAAAAAAAAAATCAGAGTATCCATCCTGGTTTTTTATTTATTTTTATTTCTTGCCATAGTATTATATAGCAAGAATATTTATAAGAAGGAAGTGGTTAATACGTATTTGTTATCTAAGTATAATTTGGGACACTATATAAATCTTTCAGCTTGTGGGTTAATTCTGTACCCTGTCATCTCTTAAGCTATCTGGTCTTTCTTGGAATAATAAATATATATACCTCTTGGAACCAAGATCTATAGTTTCACAATATTCATAGCCATCTGGTTCTACTACAGGGTAAATTTAGGCTGGAAATAAGACAATATTAAGTAAGAGAACCTTCCTTTGTTTAACCTACCTTACAAAGGCTCCATTTGTAAAGAGTACAGACCAGAAATCACATGCCCTACTGGATTCTTTCCATGGGAAAAGTCTGTTCGGAGCCTTAGTTTCTTCATTTTTTAAACAGAACAAAAATCTCTCTTCTATCACTCATAAGAGTGATTTGTAGATTTAATGAAATTATATCAAAGTAGTTTATAACCCATAAAACACAAAGTCATATGATTGTTACTTTGTATTGAACATCAATGAAACTCTAGGAATAGTACTAGAAGCTTTATATACCATTGCATATAGAATGGTATCTCTTTTAATCTCAAAAAACCCTGCCCAGTTGTTATACTTAATGAATAAATTATATTAATATATAGTATAATTATATTAATTAGTTATATAGTGAATTCATAGAAGCTCAAGAGTTGGGTGATTTGCTAAGATCAATAGCTAGAAAGGGGCAGAATCAGTATTCAACTCAATATTACCTCCAAATTGAAGTAACCCAAGTATTTCTGAATATTACTAATTATAGAAATAATACTTTTCCTTTCTACTCAGAGCTAACACAATAGCATTATCTAATGTCATGAAATGGTAGGTGAAATTAAAAATGGTAGATAAGATTAAGAAAGGAGGGAAATCACTGAATAACCTGCCCTTCCAGCAAAGTTGACAAAATTCTCTGATAAGATCTAATTTTCCTCTCATTCTGCCACGTTTTAGTTTTGTTTTGTTTTTTAAGATGGGTCTTACTCTGTCACCCAGGCTAGAGTGCAGTGGCACAGTCTCGGCTTATTGCAACCTCTGCTTCCCAGGTTCAAGTGATTCTTCTGCCTCAGCCTCCTGAGTAGCTGGGATTACAGGTGTGCACCACCACGCCTGGGTATTTTTGTATCAATAGAGATGGGGTTTCATCATATTGCCTAGGCTGGTCTACACATGTGTTTAATCAAAACCCCTGTGTGCTCAGTATCCTGAGATGAATGGTTGCGGATTGGCTCTTGCTACAGCCATTGGCTTTAGCCACTGTCCTGGCCTGGACATCACCCTGTGCATGTCAAAGATGGGATTCTGGCCTAGCTTCTTTCAGAGACTTTCTACCACAGAGTGACCAAAGATGATGTTGGGAAAAAAATACCTACACATTTCATCCAGGTGCAAATAATCAGCCCCAGCATCTGGAGTAATTTGGTACCTAAATTGGCCAGGTTGCTGTTGAGGATGAATGGGCCAATCTTACAGCTGAACACCATGACACTGGTTCCCAGGAGCCAAGTTACCTGAAGAGTTCTCTGGCAGGATGAAAGCATTGCCCCAATCCATAATTTTTTATTTATTTAAAAAAATGTGTTAATGCTTTTTAAATCTTTAAGCAGTGACTAATTTTCTTTTAAATAAAGATTGTTTTTCCTCAGGGTAAATCAGAGTAAAGGCATAAGATGGAGCTTTAAAAATTTTAATTTAGAATCAGTTACGTCTTCAATTTACTAATCCAGTATTCAAATGAGTAGAACTTACAATTTGCTCTGGTTTTTTTACTTGGGTGGGCAAGATAACTTAGAACTGCTGACAGTGATTTTGCTAAAATATAAAAATGGGATAGCTTTAAATCTCTATTGATATGACGCTTGGCAATAATATAAAGGAGATCAAAGGACTAATGTGTTTGTCCCCAACCTATCTTTATATAAAATTGTTTTATAGATATTATAAAAGTATGCATATGTACACACACATGCATTTGATGTATATATCCACTATAATGCTACTTCTCTCTGATTATGATACTCCTGCAGGAAATTTGCCATATTTTCCCTATTTTGCACTTTAGATTCCTTTTTATCATTAATAACTGTACTTATACTAGAATTTCATAGTATGAAAATGTTTTCCTATCAAACTCCTATGGTATTGGGCCTTTTTTCTGAGATAAGGTAACAGAGAAATCAATTTGGGAGAACCTTCCCATTAAGGGAACATACTGTTCCTTACTAGTGAACTGGCTTACAGACTGAGATTGGCAGGTTCGGATATGTATGAACAGAACAGTAGCAAGACATTTGCAGACCTATGATCCTTGCTTTTTCATCTAATGCTTTTTACCTAACACTACCACTACTGTAAAACTGAAGCAAGAGATTCAGAACAATACATTGCAGACTCAATTATACCCATATCATGGGTATAATCTCTATCTAAACTCCATTTGGAGCAAGATCCAAGATCAATGTGGATACATTAGGTTCTACTTTTTAAAATAAGCACTCATCTCATTTCAGACTAAGGTCATGCTACTGAGCTTTACTATTCTTAGCTTTAGTCTAGTACTTGGGTATCTTCATTAAGCATGAAAGATTATTTCTATTAGAACTTGCTTCTGAGTCCCAAACTGGGAATCAGAATTGGATCGTGGAGGAACATGCAACTCTTATATGGATGATGACATGTATTAGTCATCTCTGGTGGTTCTAGACCTTCAGGACTCATCTGATCTTCCTCCTGCTTCCTTTTGGGAAATGCAAGATACAGAATCTTTCTACCACAATTCTTTACTATGGTAGAGAGTTTGGTCCACTGACTCTTTTCAAAAGACCTCTCAGTGGTTCAAGTACTTTTCTTTAATGCCATTCATTGAGAGTTTCAGCTACAGTTACTCTAGATGTGTGTAGGTCTGATCTTTTCTCCCCCTACTGCTTGAGCTGCTGGTAACCACCATTCTACTCTCTGTTTCCATGAGTTCAATCTTTTCAGATTCCCCATTTAAGTGAGATCACAAGGTAGTTGTCTTCCTGTTCCTGGCTTATTCTGCTTAACATAATGTCCTTGAAATTCATCCAAATTGTCAAAATGAGAGAATCGTGTTCTTTTTTAAGTCCAACAAGTATTCCATGATGTATATATGCCATTTATCTCTTTCTTTCTTCCTTCTTTTCCCTCCCTCCCTCCCTCCCTCCATTCCTCCCTTCCTTCCTCCCTTCCTTCCTTTTTCTTTCTTTCTTTTAGAGATAGGTTCTCACTCTGTCACCCAGTGAGTGCAGTAGCACAACAGTGATGCAATTATAACTCACTGCAGCCTGGAACTCCTGGGCTCAAGCAGTCCTTCTGCCTTAGCCTCTTGAGTAGCTGGGACAACAAGCACAGGCCACCTCATCTGCCTAATTTTTAAAATTTGTTATAGAGACAGCATTCTTGCTATGTTGCCCAGATTGTTCTCAAAGGTCTGACTTCAAGCATTTCTCCTGCCTTGGCCTCCCAAAATGCTGGGATTACAGGCATGCACCACCACACCCAGTTCCAGTGCCATGTTTGATTTATCCATTCATCCATTGATGGGCACTTAGGTTGATTCCACATCTTGACTACTGTGAATGATGCTACAATGAACATGAAAATGCAGATATCTCTTCCATTTACTGATTTAATTACCTTTGGGTATATACCCAGTAGTGAAACTGATGGATCATATGGTAGGTCTATTTTAATTTTTTGAAGAAACTTCACACTATTTTCCTTATGGCTGTACTAATTTATATTCCCATCAACAATGTGAAAAGTTTTCCTTTCTCTACCTCCTCTCCAACACTTGTCTTTCATCTTTAAAAAAATTTTAATCTTTAAATTTGTGTGTTCTTAGTGTGTATACATATGGGGTACATGAGATTATTTTGATACAGGCATATGATGTGTAATGATCAAATAAGTGTAAATGAGATATTCATTACCTCAAGTGTTTATCCTTACAATCAATTTTGCTCTTTTAATTATTTCAAAATCAATTATTGTTGACTGTAGTCAACCTGCTGTGCTATCAAATACTAGATCTTATTCATTCTATCTAACTATATTTTTTGTACCCATTAGCCATCGCTACTCCCCTACTCACCCCTCATTACAATTCCTAGCCTCTGATAACCATCATTATATTCTCTATCTCCATGAGGTCAATTATTTTGATTTTTATCTCCCACAAATAAGTGAAAACATGCAAGATTTGTCTTTCAGTGCCTGGCTTATTTCACTTAATATAATGACATTCATTTCTATTCATGTTGCTGCAAAGGACAGGACTTCATTCTTTTTATGGCTAAATAGTATTTCATCATGTATACATACCATATTTTCCTTATTCATTCATCTGTTGGTAAATACTTAGGTTGCTTGAAAATGTTGCCTATTGTGAGTAGTTTTCGTCTTTATGATAATAACCATTCTTACAGGTGTTAGGTGAAATTTATGTGGTTTTAATTTGCATTTCTCTGATGATTAGTGATTTGAGCATTTTTTCATATACCATTGGCTATTTGTATGTCTTCTTTTGAGAAATGTCTATTCAGATACTTTGTCCATTTTTTAACCTTGTGTTTTCTTTTTCTTACAGTTGTGTTGAGTTCCTTGTATATTTTGAACACTAACTTCTTATCAGATGTATGGTTTGTAAATATTTTATTTCATCCCCTAGGTTGTATATTCACTCTGTTAATTATTTTCTTGGCTGTGTAGCTTTTTAGTTTGATGTAATCTCACTTGCCTATTTTGCTTTCATTGTCTGTGATTTTGGGTTAAATAAAAAAATATTATGCAGATAAATGGGCAATGTTTTCTTCTAGTAGTTTTAGGTATTTAATCCATTTTTAGTATGGTGTGAGATAAGGGTCTAATTTCATTCTTCCACATCTGCATATCTAGTTGTCCCAACACCATTTGCTGAAGATACTGTCCTTTCCCCATTGTGTACTCTCAGCATCCTTGTTGAAAATCATTTGACCTTAAATACATGGGCTTATTTCTGGGTTGTCCATTCTGTTCCACTGGTCTCCGTGTCTGTTTTTATGCTAGTACCTTGCTGCCTTGTTTACTGTAGCTTTGTAGTATATTTCAAAGTTCAATATTGTGATGCCTCCAGTTTGTTCTTTTTGCTCAAAATTTCTTTGACGATTTAGAATTTTTTGTGGTTATACAACGTTTAGGATTGCTTTTTTCTATTTTTGTAAAAAATGTCATTGGGATTTTGACAGGGATTATATTGAATCTGTTGTTAGCTTTGGTTAGTATGAACATTTTAAATATCGGTTCTTCCAATCCATAAGCACAGGATACTTTTCCTTTTATTTGTGTCCTCTATAATTATGTCATCAATGTTTTATAGTTTTCAATGTACAGGTCTTTCACATCCTTTGGATTAAATTTATTCCTAAGTATTTAAAATTTTTTTGGTAACTATTGCAAATAGGATTGTTTTCTTGATTTTCTTTTTCAGATATTTTGTTGTTTGGGTATTAAAATGCTACTGATTTTTATGTATTGATTTGATATTCTTCAATTTTAGTGAATTTATTAGTTTTAGAAATTTTTTGTTTGAGTTTTTAGGGTTTTCTACACATAGGATTATGTCATCAAATAGGGATAATTTTCTTTCTTTCTTTCTTTCCAGTTTGGATGCCTTTTATTTATTTCTTTTGCCTAACGCCCATGACTAGAACTTCCAGTATGATATTGACTAAAAGTGGCAAGAGTAGGCATCCTTAGAGGAAAACCTTTAAACTTTTTACCATTGAGTATGATGTTAGCTGTGGGTTTACGACGTATGTCTTTATGCGTTGGGGTACATTTCCTTGTACGTTTAATGTTCAAGAGTTACTATCATGAAAGAATGTTGAATTTTGTCAAATGCTTTTTCTATGTCTGTAGAGATGGTCATTTGTTTTTTGTTCTTTATTCTGTTAATGTAGATTATCACATTTATAGATTTGTGAATGTTGAATCATCCTTACATTCCTGGGATAAATCTCACTTGATCATGATGAATTATTATTTTACTGTGTTGTTGCATTCGTTTGCTGGTATTTTTATTTTTGCATTTATGTTCATCAATGATATTGGCCTATAATTTTTTCTTGTAGTATTCTTGTCTGGCTTTGGTATCATTGTGCTTTCCTTATAAAATGAGTTTGGATATACTTTCTCTTCTTCAGTTTTTGGAAGAGTTTCAAAAGAACTGGTATTAGTTCTTCATTAAATGGTTGATGATTTCAGCACTGAAGCCATCAGGTCGTTGGCTTTTCTTTCTGGGATAGGCTTTTGATAATTGATTCAATCTCCCTAGTTATTATTGGTCTGTTCATATCTACTGTTTTTTCCTCATTCAACCTTAGTAGGTTATATATGTCTAGGAATTTATTTTGTTCTAGGTTATTCAATATGTTGGATTATAATTGTTTATAGTGGTCTTTTATAATCATTTGCATTTCTGTAGTGTGTTTTAATGCTCCTCTTTCATTTCTGATTTTATTTATTTGAATCTTCTCTCCTTTATTCTTGGTCTAGCTCAAGATTTGTTGATTTTGTTATTATTTCAAAAACCACCTTTTAGTTGAGCTGTTCATTGTTAGATAGAATAGAATACAGCATTCTAGAAATTTCAACAACACAACGTTGAGCTGTTTTATTGTTTATCTACTTTGTATTTCACTTATTTCTGCTCTGATTATTGCTGTCCTCCTTTTAGTAACTTTATGCTTACTTTGTTCTGATTTTGTATGTCTTGAGATGCAGTGTTATAGGTTGTTTGAGATCTTTCTCCCTTTTTGATGTAAGTGTTTACTGCCATGACTTTCTTCTTAGAACTCTTTTTGCTGCAATCCACAAAAGTATTTGTTTTTGGCATGTTGTGTTTGCATTTTCATTTGTGTCAATACATTTTAAAATTTCTCTTTTAACTTCCTCATTGACTCACTGGTTGTTAAGGAGTATGTTGTTTAATTTCCATATATTTCTGCGTTTTCCAAAATTCTTCCTGTTATTGATTTCTAGTCTCACACTATTGTGTTAAAAAAAGATAATATGATTTAAAGTATCATTTCAGTTAATGATCTGGACTTTAAATTACAGCAGCATAATCAATGTTAATCACAAACCAAAGGCTATTTCATTTTATTATTTTAATATTCAATATATTTACCAGGACCCCCAACACCAGTCTGCACAGTCTGGGCCCTGCCTGTCTCAGATCAATACCCTGTCCCTTCCTCCACCCCTTCTGTTTAACCAAACTGACACTGTTTGCTCTCTTAGTTCCCCACTCCCACCACCCTGCCCACACAATGTCTTACTAAATTCTGTTCCTCTTTTAGATCTCAGTTTTCCTTGAACACCCAGACTCAAGGTGTGGATCCCTATTTGTTTATCTTTTTAGCAGCCCGGACTTCTTTATACTACATTTTACAGATATATTCAAATAATTGTGTAATTGTGTAAAATGTATAGTACATTTTACAGATGTATTCACATAATTGTGTTAATATTTCTCTCCAGCATTTAAAGAAAGCCCTGAGCTTATATCTACCTCATCCAGCACTACACTTAGCATGGTGTCTTGCATGACAATTATTAATTTTTTATTGAGTTATTTAAGCATTGTGCATAATACCTAGATGCCTAAGCTTTCAATAGATCCTTTTACTGTGTTACCAAACATATGGAACAAAACTTACTGTGATCTAGGTTCCCCTGAAAGCGTAGGCCTAAGGTGGAGGCTTACTTGAAGGTTACTCTGTCTTAAGAAGATGAAGTGAACAAGGAGTTGTTCTCCGTACCCCACCCAAATTCATATGTTGAAGGCCTGTTGATTAAAGAAAAAAAACAAGCTTTTAAAAAATCAGGCCAGGTATAGTGCTTCATGCCTGTAATCCCAGGAATTTGGGAGGCTGAGGCAGACAGATTGCTTGAGGCCAGGAGTTGGAGACAAGCTGGCAAGATGGTGAAACTTCATCTCTACTAAAAATACAAAAATTAGCCAAGCCTGGTGTCAGTCATCTGCAGTCTCAGCTACTTGGGAGGCTAAGGCACGAGAATTGCTTGAAGCTGGGAGGTGGAGGTTACAGTGAACTGAGATCACACCACTGCATTCCAGTCTGGGCAACAGAGAGAGACACTGTCTCTCCAAAATTAATTAATTAATCAAAGAAAGAAAAGTTACCTTTATTTAGAAGTCTGAGGACTATGGACCAAGGCCTATTGCCTGGGATCAGTTCTGTCAGACTGCTCCAATGCAGCAATTGAGTTCATAGTTTATATACAAATGATGAAGATTCATTATGTGGAAAATCACATCAGAGTGTTTATATGAGAGTAGATTATTATAGATTATTATCAATAATAATATATAATAATCTATATCATCAATAATAATCTATAATAATCTATATGATCAATAATAATAATCTATAATAATCTATATCAATATCAATAATAATCTATAACCTATAACATATTAAGTTGCTTTCTGCTGTTGAAAATAATCCAAACATCTAGACATATAATTCTAATTGAGGAGGGCATAATATGCATCAGAGAAATATCAAGCTGGTTTCCCCATGATTGCAAACTTTTCAGGCTTTTAGAAGAGAAAAAAAAAGAGATAAAGCAAATATAAGACACATTTTGAGATAATTTGTACACTCTGAAATGAGAAAGCACACTTAGGGCTGCCACAAGAACTATTTTTTTCAAGTACATTTTATTGTTATCAAAATAGTCCATACACATCCTGGGAAAAAAACAGAAATAGTACAGGAATATTGTAATTCAAAGCACCAGTTCACTCAAAGGCAACATTTTAAACAAAGTTTTCAAAATTATTTTTGGTGATCCACCTAAATCTTTAAATAACAAGCTTGTATTTTTATTTATTGTTTTACCAATGTTAAATGTGACTAATTTACTTTCTGCTCTTATAAATATGGATTTTGCTAATTTTCTATACCCATTCCCAACCTTTCTCCTTACTCTACCTCCCTTTCTAATATGATAATATCACTTCTTAAGCTCCATTATCCCTGTAACCTCTGTAGCTATAAATAAATAGCCACAAATAACACATGTAAATTTCCATTTCTGATTCTGTCGGCCATAGGTAACTCTCTTTACATTCTACCTTGTAAGAGGAGATGAATAATTCTCACCTTTTCTCCAAACTCCCTGTTCCTCGTTCTACCTCCCCACCCCTGACTCTACTGTAACAGCTATTAACATATATTATTTTATAACCAGGGTAAGTGTTAAGTAATTTGCCTAAAGGTTTATTCTAAAAAATAAAATATAAACATCTTTATGTAATTATAATTATGTAAATATTATTTACTGTAGAAGCAAGTAATGTGCAATGCTTCCTTCTCCATGGCTCCAGTGTCATGACTTCTACAGCACTTTGAAAATAATATTATGATTATATACTTCCAGAGTGGTGGTATAAGAAGCTCTGCAGACCCTCTCCCCAGTGAAACAACCGTACTGGTAAAAGTTATTTTAAAAGGCAATCATGAAAAGTCTCTGGAAATTTTCTTAAGTGTATACAGCTAATGAAGAAACATTTATTCCAAAAAATGTACTAAATCTTGATAAGAACAATGAGTCTGAGGTACTTGAGTCACAGCCCACTTCTCTTCCTCTCCTCCCAGCTCAGCATGACAGAAGCTTAACTCTGGGCAAGTATGGCCAAGAACACAGGGCTTCCTCTCCCTCAGCTTCTAGTTGAGGCCAACTGTATGTATGTTCCCAAGAGGAGAAGGCTGGCAGCGTTTCTTTTCTCCTTTCACCCTTCCCCTCCAGAAGCTACATTCTGGCTAGGGGTTCCCGTCTCTCACGCAGCTACTACCCATAGGATAGAGGTTCAACCTCAGGCCTGGAACATTGAGAATAGTATGGGTTCCCAATTATTAATGAGACCCTGATTATTGCCCATGCTCAGCTTCCTGCTCCTAAAGCAGAGGAGTCACTTGGAGAGAAACACAATGCTGTCCTCATCCCTAGCTCTGAAGCCATGCTGCAGAGATTTTCCCCAGTGGGAGCACTGAAGCTCTTTGCAAGGGAACTGACTTTATTAGAAGCAGAGTAAAGGGAAGTTCAAGATGAAGATATTATCAAAAATAATATAAGTTCTGGTGGAAAGCAATTAAGAGGAGGTTGGTAGCTTCATGCAAGAGACACACTAAACCAGACCAGCTAGTGTATAAGAGAGAATCAGGAAAAGAGATAGCTAAGGAGAGTCCACTTGGGCCAGAACAAACCTCAAGCACTGAGCACACCAGGCAGGGCACCGTGGCTTACACCTGTAATCCCAGCACTTTGGGAGGTTGAGGTGGGAGGATTACTTGAGCACAAGAGTTTGAGATTAGGCTGGGCAACCTAACAAGACCCTGTCTCTATTTTAAAAACAAAAAACAAAAGACTCACAGCAAAAAGGATGGAATTTAATTGGAGCAGACCCTCAGAGCAACTTGTGTCTCAGGATATCGTAAAAAACAACAGAACAATCTAGAACAGAATAGCTGGAATATGTGATAAGCCTTAGAGTAACCACTAAGAAAATAAAAAATATTTAGTGAAGGAAAGAAAACAGCAATGTTCTTAACATCGCAATGAAATGAGTTATCCTTTTCAACATTTCACCAGAGGCTCAAAATCATTCTACATTAAAAATTTTTTTCTCTTTGTAATGTTTACTGAAAAAGTATCAAAATCTATAAATTTAGAGAGGAGGACTTTATTTCTAAATGGGGGTATCACAACCTGCAAATGGGAAATGAAGCCTCTGGTTAAAACTGAAAAGCAGGTGCTTTGAAGGAGGAAAAATGAGACAGGAATTCCTACTGAATGGGTTGGCTTAGCATACATATTCAACAGGCTATAGGAGGATCTATGAATATTCATGAAGGGGCACACATGTTATAAGCTAACATGTCTGTTATATATGTCCCATGTTCACTTTGGGGTGGAAACAACATTTAAATGTACTAAAATTAGGCTCTATATGTCAAAAGGTGAAGAAGAGGACTTGAAGGCACTCAGCATGCAGCCTTTGTAAACTGGCCTGAACCACTTCACGTTCAATGGTCTTTTATCAGGAGGGAACACTAGCCAGCTGCTGTGTCAAACTACAGTAAGCAAGGGGCAGCGTAACGTGGTTGGTTGAAATCAGCCATGGAGCAAGTCTTTCAAAAGAGCTGGTTTCTGTTTAACGCTTAGGAATAAAAGCCTACTGGTGGTTAGCACGGTAGGGGGTGTAACAGGGTGTGGCTGATCTACTGTTTGGACATGAACAGTAGCTCAGGTTTTAAGGTTTCTCTGCAGTCTCCAACTGAGCCCCCTGGAGAATCCTCCAATTTCCCTAGTGAGAGCAAGAACCATATCTATCTGTACTGCCCAACTCATTTTTTTTTAGAATAATAGACAACAACTCTTTAAAGAATGAATAAGTGGTGGTGAAGTAAAACAAACAGACGAAGTTCGTAATGTAGAAGACAGAAGAGGGACTGTTGCTTAGGCAGAGAAGTTTACCAAGTAGAAACTATAAGATATTTTCCTATAGTAATAATCTTAGGGCAATTCAGTTCAATAGTTCAATTAATATCACTAAAAGAGCCATCTAATGAACTTTGAAGTTATGTGGCATATGTGGGTTAATCTGGGAGACCAGCCAACGTTTATGAAATGCTTCTATATGAAAATGCTTTCTGAAGGGCAAATAGCAAGTTTATGAATGAATTTTTGGAAAACAAACTGTAACTTGAGGTTAACTTCTAAGGCCTTTAATTTGTAGGTGTGTCTGTATCTTCTTCTCATTGGTATATCTTTGGGTACCTAGAGTTCTACCTTCAACTCGCTTTAATTTTGAATTTTATGCCAATTATAAATGATCTTCAGAATATGAATTAAATACTCCCTTTAATTCGAACTGATATGATTTTACAATATTAACTAAAATAGTAACAATGGATCTGGATATTTATCATTTTACTATTTGACTTGTAATTTAGGGCCAAATGGGTGTCATAAGGACCTCTCATTCCAGGAAACACTCTAGAAGTCTAGTATCCTAGCAGTCTATCCATCTTGATTTTTGAAAATAGTCTGTTGTAGAGTAATTTAGGATAACCTAACTACCTGTCTATCAAATAGAGGAATGTCGTGACTGGAGAAAATGGACCCGTTATACATTAGTCCTCCATACAGTCACAAAATGCTACTTATTTAACAAAAGACACTATTTTGCCTTTTCAGGTGTAACTGTGTGGAACCACATAATCCCAGCAATGATACGTTGAAGGAATGGAGGGAATCCAATATTTCTGCCTCTGACATAATTTGGGAGAACCTAACTGTGTCAGTAAGTAAAATATTGAAAAATAAGTCATATCTAAGAGCTTTTGTTGACATTTTCACTCAGTTATTGCCATTAAGGTAAAATTTTTTGAATGCATAATATTATAAAACTGATAGATGTGTTTGAATTTTAATTTTATCATTTCAGATACTCATCAGTAAACAGGTCTTTCATTATTAAGGTTGTTCTAATAGAAGACCAGAATTGCTCAAAAAGCTCACCTATACAGAATTGTGTGACTGAGAGGGACTGAAAGCACATTAAATATGAGTGGTGTTGACCTAAATGAAACCATATGGCGAACTAAGTCTGCCTTCTGTGTAGAGAGCTCAGAATGCTCTTGTTTTACTCTGTAATGCTGCTCCAGCTGTTCTGGATGTGCTGGGGGGAAGGGGATGTTTCTAATATTCTAGTGTCAATACTAAAGTCTTTAGAAGGAACAAATATCACTTTTCTTCACAAAATTTGGGCATCTCCAACAAGATCTTTCTTTTTTCTGTTTTATTCTTATCTCCCACTGAAGAAAGGGGGTGGCAACATATTTTTCACCTATAACAGTTAAATCCTGTACCGTTGTGCTATTTTCTTTAGCTTTTCACTGCTTAGTGATTTCTTTTTTCTTATAGCTGCATTTCTCAATTTTTCTGAATCTATAATTATGACTGTGCCTCTTTTCCTATCTATATTTGCATTCTTTTCTTCTGGTTCAATAACATCTTGTAATCTGAAAATGTGTTCTGCTTTTAGTAAATATTAAAATCTGAGTAGCCCTACTTTCTTTTCTGTTCTTCCCAGTTATAAACATTATAGTTTCAAAGCTTCTGCCACTTTACCTACCCATATAAGCTCAAATTTTATTATGACTATCAGCACAAAACTATATGAGTTCTAGTTCATTTGAGCAAACACATACTATTTTAGTGAATGGTCCAGTTAATGGAATAGAGAAGTCTTTTTTGTTGTACAGATTTTATAAAACTCTAAACACAATTCTTGCAAAGAGTATATGATCTATTGCCCATTTTCTCAATTTTCTCTATTGAACATGTTCTTTCAAAATTGAAATCAAATTGCTTACTCTTTGTTTAAAATTCTATCTTGACCTATATTTCACTGCCTCTATTCTTACCCAAGTTGTGTTCTGTAGAATAAGCCTTCAGTTACTCTTGTTGTTTTCTTTTGTTATTGTTTATTCTGTTCCATCTATTTTCCTCTATAAAAATAACATCGCCAGGCCGCTTCCACTGAAAGAGCTATTTAAATTGAACAATAAAAGAATTGATGAGCTGATCAAGAAAACACACTATAGTTATTCAGAGTTTAGACATGGGGTCATGATTAATCAATTCAGTAGTGGGTCTTCTGTCTAAATTTTTTTTTTGGTAAACTATATTATCTTTACAGAGCCTTGATGTCCTGTTCAATATGAAAACCCAAGTGATCCCATTTCTAAGTTATATAACATGATAATTTACTCTATATGTGTTTTGTATTATGTGAATAATTTAATACTATATAATAATATTCATTCTTTGTATTAGCAAAGCCTGAATTTTGAGAGTTCTAAGAAGCAGACATACAGCACAGTTATCAGGCTAGCTGTGAGTTAGAGTTTTAAGGTCAAGCAGAAGAGTGAAAAATGTTTTGCAATTAAAGCAAATACAGCATTGTGGGGTTGTTGGTTTTTGTTTTTTTTTTTTTTACTTTTTAAAAAGTTTTGTACTAGGTGTTAACTTCGGGCAAAATTTTCATGTTGTTTTTCATTAGTTAAAAGCAATTTTTGCAATGGATAATTGCTAATCTTGACCAGAAACAGCCTTTACCACCAGAGGGAATACTATTTGATGAAAACAATCTTGTAATTTTTAAGTCAAAAAAAAGACCATTAAAATTTTTGTCTAATTGTTATGCTGAATTTTTTCCTCAATATACTCATACTGTCATCAAGAGTATTTTATAAATAAAGCACTGAACTAGTGGCTATTATAACTAAAATGTTAAAATAGTGATATAACATTTAATTTACATATTATTTATTTGGCAGGTCCTGTAATGTTTCATTGAGTTGTTACATATCTCATGAATTATAATTTATACCTTGCCAACTCAGCAAGGGCAAAGAACTTTAGCTTTCTTTGATTCTCCCAAACTGCTATATGCATAGTAAGTGTTAAACATTTGATAAATACTTAATGTCTGTTTTGAAACACAGTTTAATCATACTATTTAATGCAAATATTTATGACAAGCTAGAGTACTTAAGTTTCTATTTATATATATATGTGTGTATGTATGTACATATATATGTATATATATACATACACACATATATATGTGTATATATATACATGCACACATATATACATACACATACATATATACACATACATATATACATACATATATATACATATATGTGTATATGTTTGTATATATATACACATATACATATATGTGTATATATATGCATGTGTATATATATACGTATATACATGTATGTGTATATACATATATACATGTATGTGTATATATGTATGTGTACATATATATGTGTGTGTATACATACATATATACATGTATGTGTATATATGTATGTGTACATATATATGTGTGTATATATATATACACACATATTTATCAGTATCCCCAAAATCAGCCTTTATAAGAAATCGTTAGGCAAAATTTAAAATATTCACAAGCAGTTCACCAGCATTTGGTGTTTCTGTGCCTGATTACATATTTAGCTTGTACATATACAAAGGGCAGGACACTAATGCCAACTTTAATTTCTTAATCAAACTTAATTTTTGACAACTTATAGAGTTGCTGAAACTTAGAATGTGTTTGAAGAGCAATTAGTAGAAATCAGTTTGTCAACAAGCATTTTTTGAGTACCCATTGTAACTGAAACCATATGTTAGACTCAAAAGAAGAGAGCAGGATTTGGATTTGGTTTTCACTTCTAAATTTCAGTACTTATTCTGTGTGTATGTGTGCATGTATGTATGTGTGCATGTGTGTGTGTACCTCCATGTGTGTGTTGGGGATACAATTAGTATGAACCTGAAAATAAATGTTTAATTTAGCAGGTCACAATTTTTCTTTTTTAAAATTAGCATTTTGTTTCTTCTCAAAGAGAGAGTAAATAACATTTTCAAATATGCTTTGAATTAATGTAACTAGGCAGGCCATTCACAACTCATTATAGAGTGTAAGACAGCTAAGGGATCCTTTAAATGGCATCTACGTTCTTAAGAATTGAGAACAAGATCCCACCAAATGAATTTTGTACCTGCAGAAATGATGAAAAAATGTTCACAAATTTATAGATGATGTGTTATCATGGAACTTTTAGTACCTTTTTCTATGTAGTCATTTTGCTACCCATTATATTGCTTAATAATTGCTCTGCTAGCATTTCTGGACAGGTACAGAAGAGGATGAAAAACACAAGGATTCATTTTTGCCACCTTATCTTTTTTTACAGCATTTAGAAAGAGGGAAAATTAAAACTTTAATTAAGGCCTGGAGGATTTTTCTGTGGTTTTTCAATTAGCCAAGTTACTGTACTTTGTATTAGTTTAACATGAATAATTGGAATTTAACTTTGCCTATCAAGGAGGATGTTTGCAATTAGATTAGAACAGGGGACAGATTCTTTAAGACAATAGTAAGATGTATTAACTATATTTCTCAAGACTCTCAGACTTAAAGTAGCTAGCAACTCCAAGTAGATTTTACTAGTCGTTTGTTTTCAGATGACAGTGTATTTATTTTAGCTATACAAGGATTTCAGGCCTGAGGTCTGATTCATTAGGCAGACTCTGTGTTGGTGATCAATCTATCAGTTCATATTTTTCTACAAGATGTCTCTGCAATTCAGTTTATGTTCAGGGAAAGAATATCTCAAGAACTAATGAGATCATTGGATCGTTTAAATCATTATTTCCTGTTTTGAAATGTAAAAATACTTTAGTAATCTAATTTTTAAATAAGATAAACCAAAGGAAGTTTAAAATAATGGTTTCTTTCAAAATATTTAATGTTTAAAATGCTCAGTTTTTCCTGGAGGAAAAAAATTTTTTTGACTTTGCTGCCACCTCATGGCCAAGGCAGTAAAGAAATAATTCTTCAGACTCTTACAGAACTACAGTTGCAGAAGAAAAAATAACCCATGGAGAAGTCATAGTAAATATGAGCTTTGCCTTGCTCATGTAGTAATTTTTTCTCATTTGTTCTTTAATCCAAGTTTGATAGGCCCATCTTTGATTTACAGTTTCATTTCAGTCATTATATGTCATAGTTTTCTTGTTGCCTTTCTCATCTTTCTTGGCAGCTTTTGGACTAGATAATTCTACAAAGTCATTGTTTTTCTTCAATAAGCAATAATAATCACACTGCAGGAATTGTGTTTGTATCACAGCTCTGTGGTCTCCCAGCAGTGGTGAGGCCACAACAAATTATTTAACACCTCTATGCCTCAGTTTCCTCAGACATGGAATAGAAATAATGACATGAGCATATTTTATAGGATTGGTGTGAAAAGTAATTCAAATGATGTATTTAAATGACTTGGCATACCATCTGACCTTAGTAACCGATCACTATTAAATATGTCATATTTTCAATAAACCTCATGTTAGGAACTTAGTAGATACTAGGTTTAATACACACTAATTAATTGGTAAATCAATTAGTTTAATAAATTTAAAATTTAAATTTAAAAACTGGTTCATGTTCAAAGTTTTCAAAACTCTTTGATGTTTCTCACCACTTATCCAAGTTGAACTTGAAAATTGTAATGTAATAATGCCTGTTAAATCATTTTGAGAGCCATAAAGGAAAAGCCTCAGCATCTCAACTACAATTGATCAGAAGGTGTTAGTTTTCTGCAAGAAATGTGTCCGGTTTTTTCTTAGTAGCTCCATTTGTTTTACTTCCTCTGGCAGGAATGCAAATCATTGCATGGAGAGTATGTTGGGCGAGCCTGTGGCCATGATCACCCGTATGTTCCAGATGTTCTATTTTGGTCTGTGATCCTGTTCTTTTCCACAGTTACTCTGTCAGCCACCCTCAAGCAGTTCAAGACAAGCAGATATTTTCCAACCAAGGTACTTAGACTATAATTTTCTTGATCTAAATGTAAAATAACATAGGACAAAAGAAAGAGTAATTGATGTAATACAGGGAGCCACTGAAAGGCTTTTGTGTGAGTGAGCTGCCAGGTTAGGTGTGCGGTAAGATGAGGGGCTGAAGAGAAAGATTTTGTGATGCAGGTGCTGGGAATGCATATGCAGGCTTTTCTCCTAACTGCAAACCCCACGGATCAACTCCTACTTTCCTACTGACGTTTTTGGAAATTCACAGCACACACTGCATTACTGATTGTCACTTTTTTGCCCAGTGAACAGTGGGAACTATTCCAGCCTGACAGATACCTCAGAGGAGCCTATGTTACATTCTCTAATTGGGAAAGCCCCCGCAAGACTCATTGGAACAATATTCTCTTTTTCAGTGTTTAAACCGTCAGTCCCTCCCCCTAACCCACCACGTTCGCATCTGCATATTTGGAAAGGAAAGTAAACAGAGAAACAGCTTAGTTCAATATTTAACACTGCAAAGTAACACCTATAATGTCTGATTCCGCCAAAAAAATTTTTTAAAAAAGGAAAAGAAACAAGGAAACAAGCTTCTTAGGGTTGAGCTATAGATTATGATCAAAATTCCACTCTGGGAAATGTTTCAAGAACTGTTCCTTCCGAAGGGGGCTTCTTTTTTGTGACTACTTTCTTCCCTAAGGTGGAAGATTCATTTATTTCCCCAAAAAACCTAGTCTGGTTAATACAAAAACAGTTGTGTAAGCTGAAACAATAATCTTAAGCATTTTGTATATGCTTCTGTGTATTTCATAGAGGCATCTTAAAATAAACTAGATCTGGATAATAATTGTATGAGAATATTTGCTCAGAATTGGCTTTATAAATGAGAAATGGCTTTAAAAGTTGGCTCACATAGAATAAATTTTAAATTTGCCCACTCTGTTGTGTACATTCCCAGCTGTCATGCTTATATTCTAGGTAAAGTGAAACATTATGTTTCTTTGATGAAAACAGATAATTTTATTTTATTATGCTTCAAGTTTATCATATTAAAATGTTACCTGTGTGGAAGAGATGCCTAAAATCCAGCCAAATTCTGCCCATGCTACCTTATTCTGCATTCTGAATATTCACACGCATGGGTTCATCATAAAGTTAGATTTTAAATAAACATTGAAAACAGCACAACCACGATGTAGCTATTCCATAATGCCTCATTCTGGAAAGGTTGAGTGTGTACCAATCTTAACGACAGTGATACATAAATATATATATTCAGGTTCTGACAGAGCTAATGGTAATCTTATAGTATGCATAAAATATAATATTATGATATTATGTCATAAAGTGTTTATAAAGTGTGACTGTAGATTATGTTCCTGAGTATTCCTTGATATTTATAGCTACTTTAAGTGACAAGTGTTTTCATTATTTTTAGGTTCGATCCATAGTGAGTGACTTTGCTGTCTTTCTTACAATTTTGTGTATGGTTTTAATTGACTATGCCATTGGGATCCCATCTCCAAAACTGCAAGTACCAAGTGTTTTCAAGGTGAATTTATCATAGCAATTACTATCTCTCTCTCTTTCTCCATCTCTCTCAGTCTAATCTTCTTTTAGATGGTACCTATAACCCTAGTAGTTAGGATTCTCATGAAAATATAAAGAATATAGATTAGAAGGGCAGTACATGAAATGCACACAGCATGGCTAAAACTTAGGTCTAATATTTTAAAAAATAAGGATTACAAAATATAAATGATTATAAATATAAAAATTGCTTGAAAAAATTTCCTGTCAATTCTGCCAGTTGAAATACCTATATATATAACATTCTCAAAAGATAAGGAAGCATTTGAAACTAAAAGAAAAGTATTATCTTGGCAGAATTGTACAGTGAATAAGGCTTGAAAAATAGATACAGATAGATTGGGAATAGAATTCTGACCATGTTACTAATGAGGTACAGTTTGAATATCCATTATCCAAAGTGCTTGGGATCAAAAGTGTTTCAGAGTTCATTTTTTTTTTCAAATTTTGAAATATTTACAAACACATAATGAGGTATGTTGGGAGTGGGACCCAAGTCTAAACACAAAATTTATTTATATTTTATATATACCTTATACCTATAACCTAAAGGTAATTTTATACAACATTCTTGGTAATATATGTGACCTATCACATGAAGTCAGGTGTGAATGTTCCACTTGTGGCATCATGTGAGTGCTCAAAAGTTTCAGATTTTGGGTCATTTCAGATTTCAGCTTTTCAGATTAGGGGCACCCCTTTGTTTTCTCTATCAAACAGGACTGGAGACTTCTATATAGGGCTCTTGTCAGGATGAATTGTTTTTAGAATCATCTCAGACAGTAGTCATATTTGGAACCCTTTGCTGAGCCTCTGCCGTGACCAAATATCTTTTTTTTTCATTTTTACTCAATAACCTCTGCACATCAAAAATAACAGTTACAATACCATAATGATGTATTCTGTTTAGATGTCTGTCTGATTCTAAATTGAAAGAAGCCTCTGATTTATCTTTGCATCTCAGTTCTAGCACAGTGGTCAGTGTGTCAATGTGTATTTGTAAATATCAATACACTTTCCAATAGTAAATCGTAAATATTAATATTATTTGATTTAATACAAATATTGATTAAGAACACAGATTTTTCAACAAGTCTGGCAGAGTTTATATCCCATCTCTACCACCTACTAGCTTTGAGATCTTGGGCAAGTTACTAGATCTCTCTATGACTCAGTTTTCTCATCTGTGTCATCTTTAGAGTGTTGTGAAGAAAAAAAAATGAGTTAAAATATTTAAAGCTCTTAAAATGGTGCCTGCTACCTTCTTAATGCTTTATGAGTGTTATTATTACTTATTATAGCCCACTCAGCTCCACTGTTTATAATTAGGGCTTTTCTGGTAGCATCTGTAAGACTTAATTTGATCAAGTATTCATTAATCCAGTTCATAACTATGTATATTCTTTACTTTATACAGCCCACCAGAGATGATCGTGGCTGGTTTGTTACACCTTTAGGTCCAAATCCATGGTGGACAGTAATAGCCGCTATTATTCCAGCTCTGCTTTGTACTATTTTAATTTTTATGGACCAACAGATTACAGCTGTCATCATCAACAGAAAAGAGCATAAGCTAAAGGTATATTTTAACATTGATTTTAATGTAAATAATTGTGACAACTGATATCAACTGATGTTCATTAGACTTATATTCTGTATTTACTCATACAGTGAAATATATAAAATAATGTTTTCAGATGTATAATTTTTATTGCCTTACAAGGTACTTGGTTTTACAATGGGATGAGAATTTACTTATTTGTAGCACTTGGCTGAGCTCAAGTCTGAGAGCTCACTTTCAGGGCATAAAATAAAAAACATTGTCAAAGTTCTAATTTTGTCATATTTAACATTAGTGAAATAACAATCTATTCTGGTGTAGTACAACCATACCAACTTGTCTAACATCTGAGATTCCTCTATTCCTCTGTTTAAACCTAAGTATATCTGTTACATTCAATTCATTATCAGAATAAATTACAACTTCAACTGTTTCTCATTTTCTTTAATTATTTTTCTTTCTGCCTATAACAACAAAATCCAGACATAAATGTTACAGTTTGGAAGTGAGAGCTTTGAGTTTTATTGCAGATTTCACTGTTTTTTGTTGTTGTTGTTGTTGTTGTTGTTTTTATAAGAAGACTAACTATAGATGTATCTCAGTTACATTCTGACCTTGCAATTTTGCAGTGTTGAATAATGAAAATTGTTCACTGGTAATGCAATTTGCCTAAGATGTGTAATGTAAGCACTATCGCTTATTTACAGAAATATGTTATATAAAATCAATAAATCATTAAATGGTTAAAAATAATCTGCATCAAACCTTGTAAAATCAGAACATGCACAATCTTGTTTTTGTTCTGGTATCATGGGGAAATTGCCAGCTATTTTCACATACTCTTTAAACTCTAAGAGAAAAAAAATCATTATCAGAGTAACAGAAATCATGCTTTGTAGGATTTTATAAGAATGTTAGAAAGTGGAAAAAAAATCTCTGATTAAACTCTGATGCAATATATTAGGTTAATGCAAAAGCAATTGTGGTTTTTGTCATTACTTTTAATAATAATAACATAAATTTAAGAAAGCACACTTATTTGCAACAAATCTTATGAAGAAGGAATTTTGAGTATATGCTGGAGATAAGGTGTGTATGTCTTAAAGCAAAGGACATTCTTCATTCTCTTTGTAGAAAGTAACTTAAGAATTCTCACAACTGTATATGTTTTACTAAATGACACGTTTTAAAATCAACTAAAAAACCCCTGTTTTAGGAAGAAAGTAAGCCATATAATTATTGTTATTTATCTTTCAAAAAAGTTTTTTTAGCCTTTATAATTAGGCAGAAATTCTAGTCAGTTCACTGAAAAATTACCCTTTGCAAGGGCCATTAGTTAAGCTGATTCAGACAGCATTTTTTTCTTAGTGTAAGTGGAATCATATTAAAACAAAGTGTGGAAGTGAAAGGTGTACTGAGATTGATGTTACCTTCCTGGCCATTCTGAATCTTTGCCCTTTCCTGGGCCCTCAACCTATAAATTGCACAACACTTGCTCTTACTCCTTGTTCTTCATAAGCCCTTGACATTCACAGCCTTTCCAAAGCTCCACGTTGACAAATCCACTAATTTCCCCCTTCACATATACTGTGGAATAACAGAAATATGGTAAAGCATTCTTTAAGTGATCCTTTCAAGTACTTGCATTTATGGAATTAAATGCAGACCTAGGGCAGTTAGTATTTCTGTCACTGAAATAAACCTGAGGCTACATTACTAAATCTGTTATGTTGTACAAATAGATGATTATGTAGTCAAAAATTTCTTATTTTTGTCCCTTACCACTCTGGATTTAGTAAATGATATAGCAAATCTGGCTTAATCATAAAGTCTGTTTGTGACCACAGGCAGAGGAGTCAGTCTCTTCTTGGCCACTGTGAGTCTGAACTCTCCATCCTCCTCCTTAGATATAAATACTTTCAAAGCAAATTTCTTTCAGTGAAGATATATTTCGTCTACATTGAACCCCTGCTGGGGAACCCCTATAAATCCTGTTTCCTCTAAGCTTCTGTAGAGTGTTGTCTGATACTACTGATTTTCCTGTTAACAACAACAAAATCACCTTCTCGGAACATTATTTACTCAGAATAACGGTTTGTTCCATAGTCCTTCTCCCCGCCTGTTGCTTCACTGAAATGTTTGCAAAGTCTCCTGGCTTTGACTTGAACCACATTTTCACTAAAAGATGTGTCTCTTGAGCATATCACCAGACCACAAGCTAACCACTTGTGAAAGCATTTTCAGCTTTTACAAATTTTCTTTTCTCACTTGAAAACTCATTTTTGCCGGTTGGAGCATTCCCTGAAATTGTTTAATGAATCACGTTTTCTAGTTTGTGTATCAAACACTTGGTAGACTCCACATCATGTATCTAAGTCTTCATATACTCAAGTCAACTCAGAATTCCTCATTTCATTCTTTTTCTCTCCCAAACATATTTTAGATCTTTTCACTTTTTCTTCACCTCTATTGCCAGAAATAGTAGTTGGTTTACTTTTAGATCATATTTCTCATGCCGATAAAAATGTTTTTATCAGCCAGACGTGGTGGCTCACGCCTGTAACCCCAGCACTTTGGGAGGCTCAGAAGGGCAGATCATGAGGTCAGGAGTTCAAGACTAGCCTGGCCAACAGGGTGAAACCCCATCTCTACTAAAAATACAAAAAACAGCTGAGTGTGTTGGTGGGCACCTGTAATCCCAGCTACTCAGGAGGCTGTGGCCGGAAAATCACTTCAACCTGGAGGGCAGAGGTTGCAGTAAGCCAAGGTAGCACCATTGCACTCCAGCCTGGGTGACGGGGGTGAGACTCTGTCTAAAAAAAAAAAAAAGTTTTTATCATTTCATGAGGGTCACTATGTACGCAATAAAGCTGTGTTGCACTGCATAGGTGACTTACTCCTCCCAAAGAATGGGGAGCTCAAAATTAGTAAACTCAAACTCATTGTATCCCACGATCCTTTGGATGCTCAAGAGTGAAAGAAGTGGCAAATATAAAAATTTGAGAATCTGAAGTATCATATATATTACATATAAATGTACATATAAATCTCTACTCTCTCTAGCTTTTGTTTGTTTGTTTGTTTCTCCCTTAGAGAAGTGGATTAGGCATAAGTTAACTCCATCCTTTTAAAAAGCATTAAAAATATCTTCTTGGGTTTTTTAAAGCACATTCTCTAAATGTGAAAAAAGAGATATAATCTTATAAAAAAGAAAGTTTCTGTTAAGATACAACTGTGGGCTTTTCTACATGTTTCTGTAGACAGTTCAGGCTTCTTTTGACATCATTTTTAATAAACAGCAATACAATCCCGGATCACTTGAGTAAATGAATGCATTTGCCACATTCATTTGGCACCATATTCTCTTGATGATTATGGCATTTGATATGTTCTTTTTTGCCCTCTTTGTCAGCCTGGTTCTTCATGTCAATCTATAGTCTTTTATGTGGTTAACTTGACAGATGCAGGAAATTGCTGCCAAGCTTTGAAATGAATTTTTTCAGCAGTGGCATCTGGGTATCAGATGGTCCTCTTGGCTGGCCTCTTGTCTTGCTGCATGTTGGTTTTAGTGGGGTCTGGTGTAGCATCACCTGTTGCTATGCTCCCTTTTCCTCCCATATGTCCATTTCCTGTGATTCATGGATGAATGTGAAAATAAAAGCTCTAACTCTGTCTTTATTTGAGAAAAAAATCTACAGAAATATGTTAGAAGGTGTAGAGTTCTCTCTCTGACAAAAGGATAGTTCCCTTTGGCTGGCATGCCTATCAGCTAATGATTTCGTTACAAAGTCCAAGTTTTTAAAGACGTTTTACATGAAAGGCAAGAAGGATACTGGTTAGTTAGGGAAAGACCAAGAACTGATTTATTTATTTCCTTTGGTTTACATTAAATCAAGATGCTCCCATTGTTGTACAGCAAAATTGGGGGAAATTACATTTTTGCTGTTGTTATATATTTGTACATTACAAAGCTAGCTTTATAAATTTAGAAAAGAAGTTATTACCTCTGAAAGAATTATTTTGCCCACTTCCCACGATTCAGAATCCCACTGTTTACATTTGTGTCATATTTTTAAAACATTCAATAAGAACTATAGGAAATAACCATCATGATGAAGGTCTCCCTTATATTATTGAGCTGTAGTGAATGTGGACTCTGAGAAAGTCCAGGTGTGCTAAAAAGTATAAGCCTGACTCTCAAGGGCCCCTGTCTTCTGCCCTTCTCTGATGTTCATCTCACAGCCACCAGCTCCTCTTACATCTTCCATTTTCTCTTAGCAATACCACAGTTTTGCAAAAACAGCTCCAAGGGGACACCATTCACAGTGTACTACCTCAGAGACAGGGGCTTCCATATGAGGTCCTTCACTGTTCTATATCCTTCTAACTCCAGAGTTGCTAGGACAAAATACTTCTCAAACTGCTTAAGTCATTGTCCTTTAAAGGGACCAAAATCTGAGTTCTATTCTATGGAATTACATCTTCCAAAATGTTTTGTTAAAGGGCCAAGGGACCATGTTATGGTAGGGCAAAGCTTTTTCCTAGGCCTTTTTGGTTATGGGGACACCAGGCAGTTTCTCTTCCTATTTTTCAACTCTTACTAATCAAATTCTTTCCTGAGTTACTTGCAAAGAAAAGTTTCCAGAGTCATAGTCATTAAGGAAATTGAGTTAGACATTTTGGTGAGGTGTAGCATTGCCCCGGTAAGCTGACCCAATAAAGGGTACCATTGCATTGGTGCCAACACATGAGGAACAGGTCCCTAGGTACATAACTCCCATTTTCTCCTGTCATCTCTTGCACTTTTGTAATTTGGAAGGGATGAGCAGAAAGGAAAGAAAGTACAATTGACTTTAAGAATCTTCTTATTAAGAAAACAAGAAAACAAAATCACGGTGAAGACACTGCCATGACGTATATGCAACAGATTCTCAGTGTGTTTCATACTGCAGGCTATAAGACCTTTCATATTAACTACAAACTGCTTGAAGTTATATAAAACTACTTCTAAAAGAGACAATTATTCTCCTAGAAGAATTGGTAATTTCTGCTCATGATCATAATAACAAATTTAACTGCTGTATTTATTTTAAATTACGCTTATTACATTTGATTCTGAAATGTTTAATGATGCATATTTTATGTTTTAAGTCATTTTGTAACCTTTATTGACTGCTTGTGTGCCACTGATTGTGCTAAAAACTAGAGAAAATATTGATAAATTATATAGGTTATCTGCTCTTAAGAAACATATTAATAGTTTTATTAAGGAGCCTTGAAACCTAATGAGTACAAAAGAAGCATTTATTGTTTAACCACTAGAACGTAATAGTACCTAACATTTTCTGGGTGCTTTCTATTCAACAGATATTATTCTAAATGATTTACAACACTAACTAATCTACTTATCACAACAGTGCAGTGAGGTACCTTCTACTATCATCATCACCATTTTTTAGATAGGGAAAAAGAGGCAAAAGAGGTTAAATGATTTATTGGTTGAATTAGCATTTGATTCCAGGCAGTCTGACTCCAGAACTTATATTCTTAACCACTTTATTATACTGTCTCTCATGAAGTAGTCACTAAAAATTAAAAATAAAAGTTGGAACATAAAATAGGCCAACCCTTTGGCTGCTTCTGAGGCTCTACACTTTTGATTCCTACAGGGCATGGAGGGAGTGCTCTTTCCCATCTTTGATTTCTCTCCTCCAAGAGCACCCTGTCTGTGCAAGAGGATAGTTTCCACACAGCCTATTGCACCTATTTTTCTTCCTTTACATTTCCTTCCTGGGCTTAGGGAGCACTTAGTTTGCAACACCTGGAGGTCAGTGACAGTGGAGTAGCATAACAGAGGAAATAGAAAACACAAAAACTGATTTCTAAGGAGGGGCTCAATTTGTCTAGTGCTGAAACTGAAACAAATTATAACAAGATAGCACTGTATTGAGGAAAAAATGACTAAAATGACTATACAGGGGAGCTTAGGCTCCATGATATTATTTTTTCTAATAAAAGTCACCTATGAGACAAAAGAGGGCAATTGGAAACTGAATGTTTGTTTAAGAGTTTACTACAGGAGATCTGATACGAACGGCTTCTTGAGTATTATCAGGAAATGGTTTCTATGCACAATCAGGCCACCCTTAGCTCTGTTGTTGACACAATTTCTTTTTCTCTTTCTTTCTTTCTTTCTTAAACAGAAAGGTTGTGGGTACCATCTGGACCTATTAATGGTGGCTGTCATGCTTGGTGTATGCTCCATCATGGGCCTGCCATGGTTTGTGGCTGCCACTGTCCTCTCCATCACTCATGTCAATAGCCTAAAACTGGAATCAGAATGTTCAGCTCCAGGAGAACAACCCAAATTTCTCGGCATTCGGGAGCAAAGGGTTACTGGGCTTATGATTTTTATTCTTATGGGTTCATCAGTCTTTATGACCAGTATTCTGAAGGTAATGAAATCTGTCTTTATGAATTTGGGAGAAAGAAGAATATATTTATCATCATTTAAAATTTTCGTTTGAATCTGAGCCATAAATTTGCAAATATTGTGTGGCATGTGATGAAAGTGATGAATTTCTTAACCATGTTTATATAATTCTTCATAATGTAAGGGAGGGAAATTATGTCCTATATTTTAAAACCCTTAAATACATAAAAATTTAGTCTGGCAAAGTAAAATTTGATGAGTAAATTATTGTAACAATTTTGAAATGGTGATCAAGCTATGGGAAAAAGTCACTCATTGTTTCTGACTTGTGACCTGAATTCACTACAGGCATTCATAAAGATTCGATTTTCCTGTCAGTGGATAAATATATTAGCAGTTAATATGACTTATTATTAATGAAAGATAGAGGTGAAGGGGACAGCACAGCCCTGGTTAGAGTCACATATGCAGTTTTCCATTTTAAGTGCTCTATAAAACCACTGTCTGGATATCATCATTGCACGTAATCATTTTTTTTTTCACACAAAACTTGAAATCTGTTTTAAAGAGAATTAACTAGTAATTGTTTGTCAAGTAATTTTGTCAGATATTATGAAGGTGTGTTAATTGCATTATAAATCACAACTAGTTTTATTTGCGTACAGTTTGACGTTTTTAATTATTTAATCATTCACACTAGTTTACTTGTATTTGATCATTAACACAAGCACCTTCTCAAGAACTAATCCTTGTTATATAAGTAATATCTTATAGACATAAGATGATAGTGAACTATTCCAATAAAAAGAGAAAATCTGAATAATCCATATAAGTACAAATACCTGGCATAATGAAGGAAACACATCTAAATGTTAGCTTGATTCTTTACCTTTAATCCAAATATCTTATCCTTGGAAAACAAAATTCAAATTGTCTTTAAAGTGGCATAATAATAGTATTATTGTTCGTTATATACTATATGGTTTTTAAAAATAGATTTTGACCTATTAAATACTTATAAAAACCCTATTGTTATTATCTCCTTTTAGATATTGGGAAACTAAGGCACAGAGAGCTTAAGTAACTTACCTAAGTTTACACAGCTAAAAAGTGCTAGAGCTGGAAGTTGAATCCATGTCTTCTGGATCTGTGCTATACTGTTTCTATTCAAAAATGCCTTTTTTTCCTCTGTTTTTTTCTTTGATAAATGCAAAACCATGTTATATTTAAAAATGATTTGTACCTTTTCTCCAATTGTTCTTTTACAGTTTATTCCCATGCCAGTGCTATATGGAGTGTTTCTTTATATGGGTGCTTCATCTCTAAAGGGAATTCAGGTAAATTACTTAAAATACTACAGGCACATCTGTGATGACTTATCTTAAGGTCTACTGATAAGTCATGTGACAGCTAAGAAAATACACCACCTGAGGAACAGCTTTTAGACCACAATTAAATTTCTTCAAATTTTCAGTTACAAAAGTTAAAGAAGATTCTCTCCAGCATCTAAGGTTCATAATTTTATGGTACTTTTATTTATCATAAGTATATTAAAACTGTAAGAGCATTAGATTTTACAGGATTTTAAGAAAAATTGTAGTAGTATATTTCAATATATATCCAAATATTTATAATATTTGACACTTTAATCATGTTTATGGGTATCTATTGGTAAGAATAGAAAAATCTTTATGTACAAATATGTTCATTGTAACACATACTATTAAAATATCGGAAACAACCCAATTATCTAACAGCAGTAAAATATTTATGATATAGTCACTGGAAAATTATAATTATGGGACCACAAAAGTAACATGGCAAAATGCTTATGACATAATACAAAGTAAGAAACTTCTGACTATGGGTTTATAAAGCTATGAGTTTGAGCTGGGCTGTAAAGAAAGGTGTAGAAATAAAAACAATTTGTTGAGATAGTGATATCCTGGGTTTTCCCCCCCTTGTTTTGTTTGTTTTACTGTTATATTGATATTTATAGGGTTATTTTTTATATTCAACAAAATAAAGATACAGGGTAAGGCAGTTTCAAGTATAAAGGGAACTTTATGCATTATTTAAATAAGTATTGGTTAAATAAATATTTTAGGCATGAATTTGGCAACAGATCAGCCAGATGGTTCTGGTTCAAGATGTCCCATGTGGTCACTGTCAGGGTATGGACAAGGTCCACAGCATCTGAAGGTTTGATAGTGCTGGAGGATCTGCTTCCAAAATGGCTATTACACAACTGTGGGCATGGGGCATCAGTTCCTTTCTACCTGTTGGTAGGATGACTCAGTCTTTTGCCACAGTGGCCTCCCCATGGAATACTTAGTATGTCCTGGGAATATGGAACGTAACTCCTTCTGAGTGAGTGATATAAGGCAGGGCGGGGGGCGGGGGCGGTGTGGAGAGAAGAGAGGAAGAGAATGAGAGAGAAAGAGGATGAAAAGTGCTTTTGGACTTGGTCTTCAAAGTCAGACATGGTCATTTCCATGTTTTCTATTTGTTAGAGGCTATCCACTAGGTCCACCTTGCATCCAAGTGAAGGGAAAAGGGAGACTCTGTCTCTTGAAGAGAAGAGTATTAAAGAATTTGTGGACACATTTTAAAATGCCTGCAAGTATATTATAAATTTTTAGGCTGTTGGCAAATTATTCCCACATTTTTTTTAATGATACTGCTATGGGTTGAATAGTGAGTGTTTCCTGAAAATTTATGTCCACCTGGAATCTCAGAATGTGACCTTGTTTGGAAATAGACTCTTTACCTATGTAATTAGATATGGATTTCAAGACAAGATCCCTAAATCTAATGACTGTAGCCCTTATAAGAAGAGGAGAGGACACAGAGAAACACAGGGAAGAAGGCCATATGAAGATGGAGGAAGGCTGGGCATGGTGGCTAACATTTTAATCACAGCACCTTGGGAGGCCAAAGTGGGCAGATCACCTGAGGTCAGGAGTTCGAGAGCAGCCTGACCAACATGGTGAAACCTCATCTCTACTAAAAATACAAAAATTAGCCAGGTGTGGTGGCACATGCCTGTAATCCCAGCTACTTGGGAGGTTGAGGTAGAATCACTTGAACTCAGGAGGTGGAGATTGCATTGAGCCAAGATCATGCCACTAGACTCCAGCCTGGGCAACAGAGTAAGACTCCAGCTCCAAAAAATAAAAAATAAAAAAGAGGAAGCGATAAGGGTTTTGCTGCCATAAACCAGGGATGCCAGGAGCCAACTTGAGCTGGAAAGGGCAATGAAGTTTTCTCCCCTAAGACCTTCAGAGGGAGTGTGGTCCTGCCAATATCTTGCTATAGACTTCTGGCCCCCACAAGTGTGAAAGAATGTATTTCTCTTGATTTAAACCACCAAGTGTGGTAATTTGTTAGGTCAGTCCTAGCAAACTAATAGATTTCTACTTAAATTGTCCCTTGAATAATCTTGTTTTATAATTTAACATTGTTTAGCCCAACATTCCAAATTTCTTGAAAAAGGGACTAGGGGCTTATTTATCATATAGTATTTTGTCCACTGAAAAGCAAAAATAAATTGCAGCATTTTCTATAACACAGCTAGACTCACTACTGTTTATAGCGTATAGGAGGATAGTTAACCTGAAGGACAGGCAGCACAGGATCTCTGTTCCTAAGCAAATGAATAACCAGCAGCCCCTAGGCCTTAAGACAGTACTGGATGCCAGACTGAGGCAAAACTTAAGTATGAAGTCATTGCAAGGTCACAGAACACCCAAAGTTGATAGTATAACTGACTCTTCATCCTGACACTGGGAAAAATTAACTGGGAGAGGGAGGTGGTTGAGCCATGTTATATGTTTTAATTTTACTCAAGTTAGATTTAATTTGCTCATTTAAAATGTCATGATGAAAAGTGTAGCTTGATAGAATTGGTTTAGTAAGGCAGATAGGGAAGAGTACTGAAGAGGTTTTGTTTGTTTGTTTTTCTATTTTTCTTTTTTTTCTTTTCTTCTTTTTTTTTTTTGCCTTTGGCAAAAGTTCCATGAGTACTAATTTCATGTGTAAGTGAAAAGTATTTATTATTAGGCCCCAGGCTCACATAAATACAGCAGCAGAAGTTTAAGAAACAAAGTAAAATCATTTTGATGATAGGTTTCAACAGATTTTCCCCTCTAATTCCACATGACTTTATACCCATGAGGTTTAGAATTAAACAAGGATGTCAAGTTTTGGAATTATTTAGGGTGTGAATCTTTTAAATGAAAATGGGAGAAAACATTATCAAAGGACCATGAGTTAAATTAATGAGTTTTAAAGACACAAATGAAACAGCAAGCTGGGGCACACGTTGATGAACAGGGTCTCACACTGAGAAACAGGGTTTGTGAAAATTTAAGTGAGCCCCAAGCTCAGGCAGTTGAAATTCTCATTTGGAATTGTAGCTAACTGGGTGGGGAAATGTGATATTGATACTAGGAGATGGTAAAAACCAAATGTAAAACTCAGAATACATTTACCGTGATGATGATGATTATTATTTAAGCATATGCTGAGTATCAACAGTTCCCGGAGCATGTTATTTTCTTACCCTATTGAAGAAATCTATGCTACCTGCTTGTTTGGCGATATTAAGAAACTTATTATCTGGGCTTCTCACTGTGAAACATGGCAGAAAAAAACAGATCACAGTGTTCTCATGAATGCTGTTTCTGTATTCAGATATATACCCACATCTATATTCATTCCAACACTTCAGGAATCCAAAGTAAAGCAAATGTGCCATTTAAACAATAACAATTGAAGCACCCACACACTGAAGTACACTTATGCAATAACACAGCCTCACAAATGAGAAATGGTGGTTGGGAAAAACTAGTTCTAGAGAAAAGGAAATATTCCATTGTAAGCCAGAGGATTTTATTTCTTTCGTATTCCCACCTCCACCATGCACCAAGTTTTTGTTTACTTAATGACTTTTAAGTTTAAATAATATGTAGGAAATAGAAATTTTAAAACCTAGTGACATGTACATGGACAGAATGGAGAGAGGTTAGTCAGGAATGAGTTCAGCACTTAGTAGTCTGCATAGAATCTTTCAATAACGTTTTCAAAATACATAAATGAATATGAATAAATGAATGGTTGGAAAATTAATGTATGTATGATTCTTAGATAACCGAGGAAAGGAAGGCCATGTCATGGCATAAGACACAGAACACAGAAGGGTAGATAGGTTTATTCTGAGTTTGAGATTCTTATTGTATATACAAGCAGGTCTTGGTAAAACAGGGTGTTTTGACTCTAACATTTTGACTCAATGGACAGCTGTTCCTTTGCATATTAATTTGACATATTTGATGAGACTTGCCTACAGGTTTAAAAATAAATTAGTTAAGAAATAAAATCTAATATTACTCTTTGAAAATGCATAATGGATGTTACTGTAGAGATGGCATGAAATAAAGCAGGGACTGACAGTGATTGAAACCATTATTTTCTAAATAATCGCCTCTAGTTGGAAACACTGAAAACTGCAAAAATTGGTCTAAGAACAATAAACCAAATAATCTAAATAAAATAAAACTATCATGCAGTATAGTTTGTTAGTAAATAAATGTCATTAAACATTTAATTTATAAAATTCAAATTGAGAAAAGTTGGTTTACTTGATTAAAAAAAGTCCTCAAAGTCAAAGCTGTAACATAATAGTATACAGTAGTACTATAAGAATAGTTTTGTGTAATATTACGTACTTTTTTTGGCAAGATTGAAACAGAAATAACATGGATTGAGATGAAAATAATTTTAATAAAATACAATTGTTAATATATAAATGACTTGACAGTGCTGTATATAAAGTTAATCAAGAAATTAGAGTTAAACAAAATTTGCTCTGGAACATACTTTAACAAAAATTTATCTAGGTTAAATTTTTATGGTTAAGATGTTTGTGTTCATAAAGATGGTATCTAAACTTTTGTTGGGGATTAAACGGGCAAAGTCAAAAGAGCAGAGTCAAAATAAGGAGGTTAAAATACTGTGCTTAGCAGCTAAATAAGGGTCTAGAACTTAGGAGAGAGCTAAGGCAGAGATGTAGGTCTGGGAATTATTAGCAAGTATGTGAAAGTCAGAGCCATAGGTATGGATGAACTATCCCAGGAGAAAAGAAGACAGAGAATGAGAGTCCAGAAACCCAAGATTGAGGGGCAAATAAAGGAAGAGATTGTGATGTGACAATGAAAAAGAAGATGGTGATTATGTTTTGCTTCACAGGGCTCCACTCTTCAAGGTAGCAATATTTAACACTGGCTTTCTGTTTCTAAATTCTTCTAAATTGTAAATGTCTCCACATTCAAGAAAATGTGGTCTATTATTAAATGGAAATGGTAGTGTTTCTGAGGGTAAGCATAAAAATCCCGTTGTTTTGATGCCCAGATATCAGCTTAGTGTGATCCAGGTATGTCATTTAACCTAAAATTTTGGACCATATTAAATATCAACTTGTCCTACTTCTATTGTTGTCTTACACCTAAAAACAACTTAGTCTGTTTAATCTTTTAGTTCTTTGATAGGATAAAGCTCTTCTGGATGCCTGCAAAACATCAACCAGATTTTATATACCTAAGGCACGTACCACTTCGAAAAGTGCATCTCTTCACAATTATTCAGATGAGTTGCCTTGGCCTTTTGTGGATAATAAAAGTTTCAAGAGCTGCTATTGTCTTTCCCATGATGGTATGAAACTTCTGTCAACTCTTTTTCTCTTTCTCTGATTTGCTAGTCTCTTAGGAAGCATAAATACATGAACTGAAATTGGAACAACAGAATTATTTTAAACAATTATTGGAAAATATAAGTTTTGGCACCAAGAGTAGTGACTAAGAATGCCTGTGAATTTCATTGATTCCTATTAGTTTTGTCTCTATCACTCTGAATGTTTGTGGTAGTCTGAGTTAATTGAAGCTAGATGGAAAAATGCAGCCTTCCAAAATTTAACATTAAAGATACTGACAAATATGAAAAATTAGGAGGATTTTTAAAATAACATTGTATTAAATGTTTCGAGCAAGTTTAAAATACTTTAAAAATGATAGTAAATTTGGATGACTAAATAATTTTGTAATTATTAGTATAGATAAGAATGTTGTAGTGTTCATTTAATAAAGTATAAACTATTAACTACATGTATTTAAGGAAACAGTCAAATACATTTTATAGCTTTTTCAAAAATAGCTTATTTAATTGACTCTCATATTGGGTAAAATCATAGTCATTATTGTGGGGATGTAGTAAAAAAAGAAAATGAAGAAAGCAGAAGACTAGACAATATTTTATACATATATGTCTTTAATTTTTACTTTAATCTCAGGCCTAATAGAAGTTGTTTCTACCCAAAGCCATACAGGCAAATCTATACCTCTTGTTTTAACTTTTTTCAATTTTAAACTAGTTTATTATTTACTTCAGGTGTTGGCTCTGGTATTTGTAAGAAAGTTGATGGACTTGTTGTTCACGAAGCGGGAACTCAGCTGGTTGGATGATTTAATGCCTGAGAGTAAGAAAAAGAAACTGGAAGATGCTGAAAAAGAAGTAAGAGCAAAATCAATGTTTTATAATGAAAGAAAAAAGGAACATAGTCATATTTCTTTGCAAACCTAAATTATTATTTTTATCTTTAGACAGTTGTCTTTAGACAGTGATCACTAACAACCACAGGTAGGCTAGTTTGGAAATTTAATGATTAAAATCATGAAGATTTGAACAAAGAGAGAATGAAGATCTTACAGGAGGAAACCAAATCCTAATGAAATATAGAAATACTTTGTACTTAAATACCTTGCAAATTGTAAGGCTCATTTTTCTGATTCCTCCCCCATGGATGGCATAAACTTGCTGATACTTAACTATTTCCAAATTATCATCATGCAATGATTTTTTTTTTAATGTGAGAACCAAAAGAAGAGACATTATTACTGTTGGTATTTTCTTAGGGCACAGAGTTTTATTAAAATATTCTAATGAATAATTATTCCTAAAATAGGTGAAATGTTTACTAGAAAAAATGTTGATCTAATTTGCTTTCAAAGTGATTTAAGATTGAGGAGATGTTTGAGAAACTTCTGGAATTTATTTTTACGGGCTACTTATTTATCCTATTCTAGAGTATAAATGAGGGGGAAATGACTAGTGTTACATTTAGCAGAATGATTGAGCCTTATAATGTAAAACACAAAAAAACAAACTTTCCAAGTAAATGGAAATGAAATTGAAATAAAATATTTGATGAGAATTATGCTATTTTTCTTGCTTCTATAAGTAGTCAGTAAATATATTCAACTTCCTATTTTCTCAAACCATAGCTCTGTTTCCTATTTCCTTTGGGGAATTCATTTGGAAATGTTTCAGAGGTCTTAGTCATTTAATGAGGTCAGATCAGCCCACAAATCTAATGAGGTTTTTTTCTCAGAAATTCCTACCAATATGATTACATAATGTGTGATTGGTAATTCCCTTACTCTACATGGTGTTCTATCCCTGAAAATGGATTCCCACAGATAGAGATTCATCGTGATGATATGTCTTAATTCTGTCTGAATATTTTATTTTTTCCAAATATTGTAGAAGGCAATACTTAGATTCATACTTCTAGTAATATTAATGTTAACACTAAAATCATATTATAAAATTGTCATTATTTTTCTGTTTGATATATTCTTAAATATTAGAGCTTTTTAAAAAAATAATACTTTGGGCTGGACACAGTGGCTCATGCCTGTAATACCAGCACTTTAGGAGGCTGAGGTGGGCGGATCATGAGGTCAGGAGATCAAGACCATCCTAGCCGACATGGTGAAACCACGTCTCTTCTAAAAATACAAAAATAGCTCGGTGTCGTGGTGCATGCCTGTAGTCCCAGCTACTCAGGAGGCTGAGGCAGGAGAATTGCTTGAACCCAGGAGGCAGAGGTTGCAGTGAGCTGTGATCGTGCCACTGTACTCCCGCCTGGCAACAGAGTGAGACTCCATCTCAAAAATTACTGATAATAATACTTTGACTAGGTTATTTTGATAGTCTCTATTTCTTTCTAGACTTAGTAAACGTTTTCTTTCATCCTCAGATACTATTTAAGAAAAATACGGTATAATTTGGCACGAGTTAAATTTAAATAAGACACTAGAACACAGAAATTCTTAAGCCCTAAGTTTTCCATATTTGATGTAAATAAAATTATTGAGACCAAACACAACATCCAAGAAGGTTTAAATTGATTTAATTTTGATGACAATGAGCTTTCCTCCCAGCCTTTTTGATAATTTCAGTACAGCAGACCCTCCAATAATACAGTATTGTTAAAATGATGAGAAAAAAAATGCCTGGCCAGGGCCACTGTCTGTGTGGAGTTTGCACATTCTCCTCATATCTCTGTGGGTTTTCTCTGGACACTTCAGTTTCCTCCCACATCCCAAAAATGTGCCCATTAGGTTCATTGGCGTGTCTACATTGGCTCAATGTGAGTGAATGTGGGTGTGTGTGTGAGTGTGTTCTGTGAAGGAATAGCATCTTGGCCAGTCTTAGTTCTCATCTTGTACCCTGAGCTGCCAAGATAGGCTCCAGCCACCCTCGACCTTGAACTGGAATAAGTGGGTTGGAAAAGGAATGAATACATGAATACAAATGACTGTAAAATAAAAATTCATCAAGTATATGATAATCACACAAATGTACAACAACAATATGGTATGAAAATGTTCAGTGAACCCAGCCATAATTGCTATTGTTTTTGAACTGCTTTGTGGTAGGTTGTGCTCCTAACAATTTTCACTTTGCAAACATTTATTCCTTTATTTGACTCACCCCTACTATGACCTCAGTCACTCACTGACTCAACAGAAATTTGATAATTCATTATCTTACTTACTTTATTAATTTTTCTTACATGTTTGTATAGCTCACATTTATTTTAATGTTTAATATTAAACATATTTTGAGTCTTTAGTTAGAAGTTTGGTGATGTTTTTATGACCAGAAATATGCCATAGGAATTCAACTCTTGTTTATATCAATTAGCCTATGGTAAAATTGGTTTTATTTCTTCTTTACTTAATGTCACAGTCTCCAAGAACCTATAACATTTATGTGAGCACTTACTGTACTATTAATTATCCTCGAGCAGTAACTTACATATGTAATTTGGCTTTATTTTTCTGCTTTTTTTGTTAACTATCTTTACTGCTTCTGGAAAAAACAACTAACAGCCCCAGGCATATAATCATCTCTTTCACAGTATTCTCCTTAGACCATACTCATACTATGAAACGTTCTTGCCCTTTAGAAGTTCACAAAATGAAAAATAATATGTAATCTATTATGTAATGTTTAATATTTTTCTCACTGCGAGTCAAAGAAAATTTCAGATTCTCCTTTTAGTTTTCTGTGAAATAGGAGAGAAAAAGTTTGATAATAATTATAAATTTATTAGAATTTCCCATTCCCACTGCCCAGAACCACTCACATAGCTATGCATGTATGGTACTTATATGTGTTTGTGCCATATGCCCATTTTAGAATTTATGAATCTCATAGGGTAGAGACCATATGTAATGAGCTTCTAATCTTTTTATATTATATACCCACTATACTTTAATGGGTGTTTACTGTTCTCTGGTTATGAAGATAAAGATTTTGGAACTAACTAAATATTACTAAATTTCCTAGAACTCATGCTTTCTGAAAAGATACAAAAATAGATTAAAGATTTACTGGGGCAATTTTCCTGCTAAATCCTTCATATCCAAGTTAGAGGGAAAAGCCTCGCAGTACATTAACTAGGCAGGTTTATAGATCCTTAAAATCTCAAATGGATTAGTATGATGATACTTTCATGTGATCCTCAATACATGGAAAGAAACAAGAAAAACAATAATACAGTCAATAAATAATCTATAATTGAACAATAAAATATAGCTCTGACTAATACAAACACAGCTTAATTCTCCATCGAACAGGAGAGAGAAAAGGAAGTTTAAAAGGTTCACTTTCTAGCTTAGAATTAGTATTAAAAAAGTATGGTCAGTAAAGACAGTAGGAAGATTTTGGAATAATTACACTAATAGTTAAATTCCTGGTTGATTTACTACTTGTTTGCCCAAATCTTGGTATTCTATTTTCTTGAGGCTTATAGACTCAGTGGAAGGATGTGATCTTACAGTGGCATCTTACTAAGGCCCAGTCTTCCAGGAGATTGTGTGTTAAGGTAGTAAATGGACAAGTTCTCGAGAAATGTTGCATTTCTGCAATTGCTCAAATTAATTGAGTAACTTTGATCATGATCTGGCAAGACGGTAAATAGCAGAAATGTCTCAGCTCCCTGAGACTTGAATTTAAAGTAGGTTCACCTCTTGTCCTTTTGATGATAGATACAAGCTTGTACCTTTAGCCTCCAGGGTTTTCCTATCAGTAGCCCATTTCTGGTCTTATGGCACTGAGAAAACATTCATTTGACCTTAAAATTCAATAATGAGTTAAGCAGAATAAATAGCTACACAGGCCAGTCCAAGGTCGCAGAGCTTCTGTTCCAAATTTTCATGTACTTCATGCATATGCATATGCATATGCTTCAGTTTTTAGAAAGAAAGGATTATAATCAGGGTAGAAATGAATATTGGAACCCTGACATTTTGCACATTGCTCTGTGTAAAGGGAAGACTGCAGAATCAAATTCTGGATGTCCAAATGTGCTCAGAGTACCAACATGCCTTCCTTCCTACTTAAATATTCTCTAGGCCATTGTACACATTTGACAAAAGGCTACTTACTGTTAAAGGCAGAAAATCTCAGCAGAATGTTTGCTCCTGAGCAAGGGGAAAGGGGGTTAGTGTTGGATAAATCCTAGAAATTCTACTCTGTGGAAGTGATCATGATAGTGATACTTCTTGATTTACTGGGGGTTCGCTCTAACATGTACACTGTAGGAGAAAACAAAAAGAGGGAAAATGGGACACTGCGATTCCAAAGCAGGGTCATGAAAAAGGCCAAGAAAACATAAAAGCAATCTAAAAACTCATGCAACTAAACAAATTACAGAGATGTCTTACTGCTAAGATAGGTCAGAATTGCTTATGGATTTGGGAAGCATGGCCAAATTATTACACAGACAAATGTCATTCTAGTTGAATCTTAGGGTGGGGAAAGCATATTCTTCTTCCTTAAGCCATGGTTGCTCAAAGTGTGTTTCCAGAACCACTGCCACATTAACCAACAGCTGGCAACCTAGAATGCAAATTCTTGGACCCTGCTTCAGACCTATTGAATCAAAACTCAGGGAATGGGGCCAACCATCTCTGTTAACAAGACCTCTGGGTGATTCTGGTGCTGAAGTTTGAGATAAGTCCTTTCCTAAAACCACAGACTCAAATATAATCTTCTAAATACAAAGGTATTTTATTGGAGGTTTTTACTTGTAATAATTTGCATAATTACTTAGAGACACAGAATCAAATATTCTGATGAAAAACAAATGTTACATTTATGTATTGATATGAACTCTATATTAACCCTCCATTTTTTTCTTTTCTGCTTTCATTGTTGAGTAGTTTTATGTATTGGTTCTTCTGCCCATTGGAAACCATAAGTAATATCTATTATAAATGTAAATTTTATGGTTTTCAAAGATGACATATTTATGTAATGTTTGCAGCATCGTCTATCGTATTAGTAGTTGAGGAAGAAAATGGTTTGATACTTCTACGTTTTGTAGACTTTGTTTTCCTCTCGGGAAAAATAAAAGGGTTGATCTTCACTTCTGAAGAATCTTCCATTTCTTAAGATGTGAATTCTAAAATTGCTGAATATTTTCCCTTTCTAATACTCTAAGCATAATTGTAAATATTGGTCTCTGCTGCCATTGTTTTTACTTTAAGATATTTGAGGGCTCCTACATAGATACACACTTTGACTGAAAATGGATGTAATTATAAATGTAACCTATTTGACTAAAGGTAATTAAAGGATAACTACCTTTGTTATTTGTTAGGTTTCATGATATATGAATCATAAATTTTATACTATCATGAAATATAATTCAAATTGATGATGTAATTCGATATATAACATCCTATGATCAAAATATAACAGGATTTGACTTTAATTTATCTCTTCCACCTCTACTCAGCAGAGACTTTTGGCTCCAACCAGGCCAGTTGTTCACTGACTTGCAAACACATCTTATTTATTCCTCGCTTTTATGGTTGGCCTACATTGTTTCTTCCTACCTAGAGTTTCTTCCTTGCTACAACCTCTACTTTGGTACTTTTCATGATTATTCTTTACATCTTTTGAGAGTCGAGTTTATAGCTTTCTTTTCATTGTTGTATACCCAGTACCTAGCAGACTACCTGCCATTGAATGGATTAATTAATAGCCCCTGGATTATCCTTCTTTTTACTATGTGCATAGCACATAATACATGCTCAATAAATATTTGAGTGTTCTGGAATAGATTTGTTTTTCTAAGCTTCAATTTTCTTGCCCTGTGCTGGACATAACATTAATTATCCTTCACTTATTTTATATCTGAAAAGTGCTTTGGCTATCTTAATTAAAAGGTGGCATTAAAATCATAGCATAAACATCCCTCTAGTTAAATTGATGAATTCTCTCAAAGGTTCTTGGGTAAACTTTAATCATTACCCCTTTAACATCTTCCTCATGTTGTAGAACCCAGCATGCTTTTAATGGCTCCTGTGTAAATTCAGAGCTGAATGGGACTCACTTTAAGGTACTTTTCTGACGTCTAAGCTGGCGACTACTCAGTTAGCTTTATGCTCTCACTGCCTCTTTCTTTTCCGATCTGATTGAGATAACCTAGGTTGTGGCTGTCGTGACAGCTACTGCCTGATTTGACTGCTCCTCCTCAGAAAGCCTCAATTTTTGGCTTTCTCACAGTGCTGCCGGGATGCAGCCGGCCCTCCATCCCCGCGCTCCGGGGCCCACCCAGCTTCCTTCTGGCACTGAAGGCAGCGGCTGCTCTGCCACCCTTCTCTTCAGATAAGCATGGCTTGGAAAAGCTATCTTTAGAGGTGATGAGTTTTTGTTTGGATAGAATTATGACTAGTATAAAGCCCACACATGCTAACAAGCCACAGAGTGCAAAATAATTATTGAAAGCAATTTGAGAGAAAAGTGGAAAATCATCTGAAGAAAAAACAAGATTGTTCCCAGAGCTTTGGTCCAATTTTTTGCTGTTAGATTGAATCTTGAGCATTCATTTTCTGCTGCCAGGTAACCTAAGCACTGACAGCACTGTTCTTCTCTTCATCTTTTTTTCATTTTACTCTTTCTTAAACCATTCTACCTCACTTCCTGACATTTTACTCTTGATTAACCAGAAATGATACCATATACCAGGCTTAACCTTTCAGTGAGCAACCAAGGAAAGAATTGCATCTTTCTCCTATCTTGTCTTTACTTATGTAGTCTTTGGTATCATGAGTGTCTACTTTTTGTGTTCCTCCATGTACCTTAAGGTAACCTTATAGAAAAAGGAACCTTTTCTACCTGAAATGATATATGTGCTCTGCCCATGCCCACCAGAATGTGCCTACAATATATATTATGTATGTAATATATTCCATATATTATGGCTAACTTAGTTGTAAGGCAAGCCTCAATCTAGGCTGCACATCAGCTCTGCTGAAATGCTTAAATGGATAATTTTAAACCAATGGTAATCTCCATTCACCTTGACTTAGTTCTAATAGTGTGGCTGTCGTGCTTTCATTTTCTTGAAATATTCTTCAAGAAAACTTTTTCCTTGAAGAACAGCAAAGAGAGACAATAAAATTAGTTGCTGGAATGCAAAAGGATAACACACATGCCATTAGCTTCACAGAGTACAAATACAACATAGATTTCTGGGGAAAGCTTCTAAGCAGGGAAGTAGCAGAGCTCATGCAGTCTCTGGTCTCTCTATTATCCCACGCAGCATAGGGTAGGCATAGAGATTCTGTGCCCTACCAGAGAGGGGTTTTCCATGGCTAGCAGGTTGGGAGAGTACTCCAAGAAAGAAATAAGACCTGCTTCCACATTGAATTGTATATTTATAGGTTAGCTTAAGAGGCACTAGAAAAGATTTTTTTCTTCAGGTAACAAGAAATATGGTATGGAATATTCAGACTATGGTATATCCTAGGGGCAGGCCAAGATGTGATTGCCAAGGACACTCGGAACAGTCTTGTGTGCTAGAAATAATAAAATCGGCAAAAGGTCAAGGTGTCTCTGGAAGCTGGTTCAGGCCAGCTTAGTTCTATTAAGCTACTGAAAGAAGAAATAACCTTCAGGGTCATCCCTATTTTCTTTCATCACTTTCCATTTGGGCAAAGGATCAACTAGTTTTTTATGTTTATACATCTTAAAATTCAATTTCTGGAATTAGAACCAATAATGCTAACATTTTTAAATGGCCTGAAATGATTCTTTGAACTGGCTCATTTTAAAATAAATGCATTAAATAAGAGCTATAATCTCTGGATAACTTTTTTGGTTCATGGAAAAAGTTTGATGATAACATTTGAAAACTAAACCAGAATTTTTTCAGTATGGTAGCCATAACATCATCTTCATCCCAAAGGTTTAGCTTTAAAATGCTATATATGAAGAAATGCATATATGAATATATAAATCATTTCCATCCTTTGAGGAAAGATGGAATATTGTCATTATGAGAAGACATTTGAGGCATAAAACAGAAGCCTAAAACACATCCAAATAGAGTCAAGCCTTCCATTTCCTCGTCTATCAAGGCACATCTGTGTATTGATCCATACAGGAAGATATTAATATCTTCTACTGTCTCTTTCCAACTGTCTAGAGTAGTAGTTCTTTCAATATGGCCACCAGACCAGCATAATCAACATCACCTGAAAACTTGTTAGATCTAGAAATTCTTATGCCCTCTCTATTCCAGATGTATGGAACTTCTAGGGGATATTGCTAACAAGCCCACCAGGGGATTCTGATGTAAACTGAAGTTTGAGAACCACTGTTCTGAATACACCCCTCATCCCTTCCTCATAGAGCATTCTGGAATTATAATTTCACCTTTATAACAATAAAACTGATGATATCACCTATACTTTTCTTTCTTAAATAATTTAGATTAATTTTTAAATGTGTTTGGAAATTAACATGTTTTTATTGAGTGACATAAAGGAGATTATTGTTAGCATTTAAATTACTTTGTGTTATGAGACTCTCATTAATTACTTATATTCTTGGTAGCTGATACTTTATTGAAAGGACCTGTGCTAACATTAATAAATGCAAACAGAGTGGAAGGTCTTGAGGTTAATGAGATAATGAAACATTAATCTGTGTTTCTTCTTTAATGTAAAATGGAGACTCATCAGGTTCATTTTATATACTTTACATTTGTCTTTTCAGGAAGAACAAAGTATGCTAGCTATGGAAGATGAGGGCACAGTACAACTCCCATTGGAAGGGCACTATCGGTAAGGCATGAATTTAAAAACACATCAATTTAAGTAATTAAGTGCATTGTTCTATACTCTATTTAAGAATTTCGTACTGTGTAGATCCCCGGAGAGGTTTCTTGAAGTTGTATTAGAGTAGAAAGAACTAAGAGTTAGATAACCTGGGTCCTACTACTAAATTTTGCCAGTAATAGCTGTGTGACTATAATTAAATAGCATTAAATGAAGTGAAGCGGGAAGCTGTTGTTGGAAGTCTTTCTTTTTCCTATTTTATAATGTTTATGAAAGATCCCTTTCATATTCTCAGAAAGTAGCACCAGAAGACAGATCAAGGTTTATTTTTGGTATAAATGAACTAGGTATTCACTAAGTTGATCACAGGTAAATGTTTTAACTGGGAATTTTCCCTAAAAAAAAGGAATTTCCAAAGAGATAGCCTATTTCTTAAGTTAAAGGATTCAGTCATATCAGTCATTTTATAAAATATTTATGCAATTCTCCAAAATTTGTTAATCTTCTTTATGTACAAAGAAATAGCAAACGAAAGCAAACTACTGAAGTTAGCATGAAAACATTTGCAAGAATTTGGCCCAAAATTCTCCCCTCTCAATCTCTTCTCTGTCTTCCTCTCAATATAGTTTAGTTTAAATAGTTTTCTTGTACAATTCCATGTATCAATTAGTACCCAATTTCATAATCTCAAATTCTTTATGAATAATTTAAGGTTATGCCAATAAAAAAGCAGAGAAGATGTTTTTTCTGAGAAGGGAATTTGTCATAGTGTTGGAAACCAAAACAGGAGAGAATTTTCTGGATCTTTAGGGTCTGACTTTAAAATCATATTTTCTAGAATTTAAAAAATATATAATTAGATCCCACTTAAGAGGGAGCACAAGTATAAGATGTTTATCTTTTTTTCTTTTATACAACATTTAAATTTTAAAATCTTGTTCATTGTTTAGTTGAACCAGCATATTCTGAAGTATGTTCGGTAGAAACCTAGTCTCACGTGGTCCCACTCTCAAAAGGGCTGTTTCGTTAAATAAGTTTTAAAAAATGTTTCATACTGCATTCCAGTTTGGAGATTCACAATGCATATTAGCATATTAAACAATCTAAATAGTACTGCATTAAAAATATAGCTTTGTTTAATCAAGTATTTTAAAAAATATTTTGCTCACAAGACTCTTCCTCACATAATATCATGAAAAATATCTATTTCACATAACGCTTTCTTTAAGAAAGTAGTCAATCTGTTGCTTTGAGTTACCAGGAAACTGTCTTTCTAGGAAGACCAAAATAGCTGGAGGGTTAAGAGGAACTGAAGAACACATTTCCAGATGGGGCAAGAGAGGGAGACCCAAGGATTTGTTCCTTTTAAGAGTTACGTTTGTTCCTCTCTTGTGACCTATCACCAATCAAGGTTATATGAAAAAGTGAACAAAGAAGATTGTTCTATGTGAAGGGACATGATGAGCAGAGGGAAGAGTAAGGACAAGGCCCCCAGGCAGCACCATGCATGTTGTGGTCCAGAACAGTCAGGAGGCTACTGCATTGGGGCTGGAAAGGAGTGAGCAAGGATGCAGTGGCAGGAGGTGAAATCAGAGTGAAGTGGGGACAGAGCCTTTAGGCCATTATAAGAACTTGACATGGACTCTGAGTGAGTGGGAGCCACTGCAAGGCATGAGCAAAGGGGGAAGTGATCTGGATGCTATGATATACCGGGCAAGAGTTTAAGCAGTGGACTTGCAGAACCCAGTCTTTGTAATTTGAAATGAACTAAAAATACCACAGGTTGAATCAGTATCTATACAACTAGAATCTTTTCTTTAGATCTTTTTATTTTTCAAAGATTGATTTCAATAATTGAGAGAAATATTTAATACTTCATTTTTAATTATCAAAAATAGTATACAAGAGACAAAATTGGGTATATACATGCAATGGAACATTATTCAGGTTTAAAAGGGAGGAAATTCTAACATATGACATGGGTGAACCTTGAGGATGTTATACTAAATGAAATAAGCCAGTCACAGAAAGACAAATAGTGTATGATTCTACTTATATGAGGTACTTAGGGTGGTCGGAATCCTAGAGACAGAAAGTGGAATGGTGGTTGCCAGGGACTGGGAGGAAGAGAAAATGGAGAGTTATGGTTTAGTGGGTATGGAGTTCCAGTTTTATAGGATAAAAAGTGTTCTGGAAATGGATAGTGGTGATGGTTGCACAACATTATGAATGTATTTAATAACCTTGAACTGTACACTTTAAAATAGTTAAGGTAGTACATTTTATGTTATGTGTATTTTACCACAATTTAAAAATTGGGAAAAATACTCTCCATAAATATATGATTGTCCTTTATGTAGTTTCTGTCATTGAAAATCTGCAGTACTCATTTAATGTTTATTATTTCATCTGGGGACACTCCTGTCTAGAGATGATCCATCTGTAATCAATATTTCTGATGAAATGTCAAAGACTGCCTTGTGGAGGAACCTTCTGATTACTGCCGATAACTCAAAAGATAAGGAGTCAAGCTTTCCTTCTAAAAGGTTTGGATTTTAAAATAATAAGCATTTATGCTAATTCCAGTTGTTTGTTGACATAAACCACAAGCAAAAGAATAATACTGGTTTCCATCAAATTTAGACCTAAATATTCCAGAAAATTCTTTCTGAAAGTGGATAGAAATTATTTCAAATGTTGGCATGTTTTTCAACATCCTCCTTTCAAATTAAAAGCTTACTCCAAAGTTATTACAGTGTTGCGGGAAGTATGCTAGAAATGAGTCACAAAGCATGACATTTTTGGACGTTCATCTTGGCCTACTATTTTTCAGTATGATTTTATTTTACTCCCTCATCACCCACTTCCCCCAGAACCCCTTTAGATGTCTAACCACATTTTACACTCCCTTATTTTCCCTTTTTTAGATTGATATGCATTGTGTATATTTTATATTTATATTTTATAAATATGCATAAATATTTATATTTAGTATAGCTCCAGTCCCTGATTCCCCTTGAAAGTCTTCCCTAAACTTCTTATCCCAAAACATTCAGCTCCTGAAAGTCCTATCCATTCTTACTTCTCTGTATGTAGCAACTCCAATAGTGTGGATGGTAGTTTTAAGTGCATGCTGGGGGAAGAGTGTGTCCCTAAATCAGCAGTCATCATGGGATTTCCAGCTGAATTTTTCAGAATTTATAAATAAGAGTTCAAATCACCCAGTCTTCTTAGATGCTGTTCTGAAGGAAAAGGAATTCCTATGTTATGCTAATATCTCTTTTTGTTAGAGAGTGATTGAGGGATTTGGGACAGTGTTTACTATGATTATTAAGTTCCTTTATTTTCGTAACCTTAAATTAACTTTTTCTACTTAATTTTTATATTACATTTTTGTCATAAGCTCCCCTTCCTAATCACTCTAGAAGCTGATTCCCCAAAGGTAAGACCCTCTCCCTCAAACCTATTCCTTGGTTGCATTTCCTTATGTTAAATGGTGTCTTCTAGAAACCTGGTCAGTCTATGTCCTCTGTGTGAGTTTTGGGGAGGCAAAAGGCATGGAGAGTGTTGGGCTCAGATCCAGTAACATACTGAGTTTTATGGTATTTCTGTAACAACTCAGCTCTTTAAGTGAGTCTGAAACTTGAGTAAACTTTATTCTTTTCTTGATTTATACAAATGTATCATGTATAAATCAACAAGTTTCACAGAACTGTAGTTAGTAATGGCATCAAATTTCCAAATAGTGAAAATTAAATTTGTCCCTTTAAGAAAGTGAAAAGCTGGCCAGATGCAGTGGCTCGTGCCTGTAATCCCAGCATTTTGGGATGCCAAGGTGGGCAGATCTCTTGAGGTCAAGAGTTCGAGACAAGCTTGGCCAACATGGTGAAACCCTGTCTCTACTAAAAATACAAAAAAATTAGCCAGGCATGGTGGTGGATGCCTGTAATCCCAGTTACTTGGGAGGCTAAGGCAGGAGGATCTCTTAAGCCCAGAAGGCAGAGGTTACAGTGAGCCGAGATTGTGCCACTGCACTCCAGCCTGGGACTCTGTCTTAAACAAAACAAAACAAAACAAAAAAAAAAAAAATGAATGAAAGAAAAGAAAGAAATTGCAAAGCTGAGAGCCTCAGCTCTCATTATATACCACCATTCATCCAGACCGACAAGCTGTATCTCACTTCATGAGACATCATTGTAAACATGGACTAGAGAAAGAAGCTACATTAGACTTGGAGAATATATCTCTTGTTGCTGGTTTTTGTCACCCCAAAATGGCATGCTGCTTCAGTGTCATCTCTATACCAAACAGCATAAACAAGACAAGACAAAAAAACAGGTACACAGAATCTTCATCCCAGAAGCTGGAAATTAGTTCTCTCTCTCTCTCTCTCTCTCTCTCCCTCCCCCTCAACCACCTTCAATGTTTACTACAAATGAAGATAATATATTAATAAATTACTCAATGGGCTCCCTTTCAAAGACTTTGGGTTGATGTTTTCTGTCTTTTAATAGGACTTTAAAACTTTCTTGTATTTCTTTGCTTGGCTCAGGACAAAGTAACATTTTATTCTAAAGCAAGCTTTAACTTCCTTTCTCTAAGATCCCTGTTACAGTCTGATAAATATTTCTCATAGATAATTATGAGAAGAGCAGTTTCTCAAGCCCATTGAAATGTGTACTTGTGAACCCTTTCACATTAAAAGTATGACATTTATCTGATTTTTTAAAAATCTTATATCCAGTTTTATGAGCTCAAAATTACATGCAATTGTTGGTCAGTATGTGGAGAATTTGAAACAATCAAACCTATAAAATTTTTTCTTCTTGTATTATATGGATTCAAAGTCCAGACTCTTCCTCTGTTTTTCTTTGGTTCAAGCAAGTCTTGTGACATGATATTTTAGCTACTCCTTAAAGTCAAGTGATAAATTTCATCAGAAAAATCTTTTTGTTTTAAAGATATGTATCTAGATGACTTCAGACAGTAGATTGACTCTAGTGAACAATATAAGGTGTTTTAAAGCAGGTCCAATTTTCAATAGATTATCCTTTATATCTAGATATAACCACTTGTTTCTCATTCTTTAAATGTATTTTCACTGACATGAGGTTCAAACAATTGTGGAATGAAAGTTTATCCAGCTTTCAATTTTCCTCACCTTTTGATCTGTAGTTTTCCATGTGAGAAACATCTCTTGGTTGGTAGAAAGGGTAGGGCTTACAGAATTCTAAAACCACTGATACTAATAAAGTTCCCAAAGCCACTGCTTTCTCATGGTATCTGTTGAAGGTTTTAAAGCATCATGACCAGAAACTGTGAAAATTTAGTACCTGGTAGAGTATCCATTGGCAAAAGAGGCCTAAAGACGAGATATAGACCCTAGTAAGGGTCTATATCTCTTGAGTCCTGACCTGACTTCCACGCTGCCTTTGCCACCCCTCATCCTGAGTTATTTTCCATCCCATCCTGTGCTATAATATGTGTCAGAGACGCCTAGAAACCTTTTTTTCCATGGAATTTGGAATAGAAGTTATATTTTTTCAATTATATCATTCACTTTTTGTTGTCAAAAATATTTTATCAGTTTAACTGACAGTAGAATCTAAGAACTAACTGCAAATTCTGTCTTATCTGGAGGATGTCTAATTTTGATCCTGATGTCATACATACATGTGACAAGAGCCTCTGCAGCTTATTAAATGGGCTGGTGAAAATCGGGCTCATTAATGAACGTATCACATCAGAATAGATTAGCAACTGCTATGTTTTATAAAATTGATACCCAACATCAGTGTGTCTGGAGAAGGTCCTTGGCAATGTTGGAAAAGCAGCACTTAGCTTTGCCTTGGTGACAGAGGCTAGGCTCTGGGACTACTCGCTCTACCCCCCAACACCCACCCCTGTACTCTCCACCACCTTTTTCTGTCCTAAATTCTCTTTCTTTGCTCTGATTGCCTAGGCTTAGGCTCTCTATGACTTCTTGGAAATATTATTCATAAAAACGACTTTAGGCTGAGTGCAATGGCTCATATCTGTAATCTCAGCACTTTGGGAGGCTGAGGCAAATTGATTACTTGTGGCCAGGAGTTTGAGACCAGCCTGGCCAACATGGCAAAACCCCATCTCTACTAAAAATACAAAAATTAACCAGGTGTGGTGGCACACACCTGTAATCCCAGCTACTCAGGAGGCTGAGACAGGAGAATCACTTGAACCCAGGAGGCAGAGGTTGCAGTGAGTCAAGATGATGCCACTGCACTCCAGCCTGAGTGCAGAGCAAGACAACATGTCAGAAAAAAAAAAAAAAAGAAAAAAAAACCCCACTATTTTAGTGCCATTAAAAAGTAATAGTTTCATAGTTTGCTTAGCAGCATGACAATACCAGGTCACTTTTTGCCTTCTCTTGAAATATCACTTCCTTATATTTTAAATTTTAACTCTCCAAGGGCAGGGTCACTCTTATTTATCTTGTATTCCCAGGTCATTATGGAGTTCATGGCACATAATAGATAATGCAATATATGTTTATTACAATGACAGATAACAGATGCATAATACATATTTTGTTACAGTGAAAGCTTAAAATTGATTGGCCTCTGCAAAAGCAAATACAACAAGGAATTCAGAACAATAGCTTCTAGAGGTCTTAAGCTGGTTAGAAAATTTCTGCTTCATAGTTTGCTGAAATCTAATCTGATACCAAAACTATGGTTATGATGAAGAGGGGGAAAAATACCCAGTCGTTTAATAGGTTATTGTTTTGTAACCAAACAACCAAAGCAGGGAATCAGGAGTAAGCACATCTGTGGATCAAGTTGATATTATGAGTCTTTTTATTGACGGCTTGGTGACTAATGGTGGCACTGGGAACACATTCATTTATCACAAGGTTATGGAACACCTCCTACGTTTCAAAGCATTGTGCACACATCAATTATGCATCTGTAGAGACCAGTATGTCTCTGTCTTACAATCTAATAATAGATAGGACCTATTATTCTATCTTTCAAAAGATAAGAGTTCACTGGAATTGGAAATACCAGCCTCAGAATTCTGGAATTCGAGCTACCAGAGAACCTAGAGGCCATCTAGTCCAAAACCAGTTTTACAGATAAAGAAACCAAGTCTCAGAAAGATTAAACAATTAGTCCAAGGTCGTGCAGCTCATTCTGAGCTTCTGAAAACTGAACCCAGATCTTCCAACACCAAGCCTAGTGCTGCCCTTTTTCATTGACTTTGTTTCGCAAAAGAGACTGCGAGGCAGGTAGAGCTTAAGGAAACGTTAATTTGGAAAGCAGGAGAGCAGACACTTGTCATATAAAAGGAACTTAAAGTAGAAGAAAGTGAGTCATACAGATAGAGGAGTTAAAAATACGAGTTAAGGCTCTCAACACATCATGTGCACACTGTCATCTTTCCTCATGGAAGGAGAAAAGAAAAGGGAGAAAAGTTGCTTTGCTCTGACCTGTAAGTAGTATGTGCTGAGAAGTGTGGCAGGCACAAACCCGGGCGCCATAGACACGCGCTCACACCAGCTCTCAGAGCTGGCAGCGTGCCACAGATGGCAGAAGCTCCGGCACTTCTTACCTGATGGTGCCGGGTGGTGGTGACAACTGAGAAGGGCTGTTTCTAGCTTGAATTGGAGGAAAAACAATTTAAAAAACACACTCTTAGAATGTGTCTAAGTTATTGACCACTTAGAAAGCTGTACAGGAGGCACCATAGAAAAATGGAGTTTTATTAGTTTATTACCTGGAGAAGTTATAAAACCAAGGGTGTCTCCATCATTAAGTGTTTCATAAATTTATATTAAGGGCTGAAGTTAACAGTAAAAATGTGTGGATTGTTCCAGCTTAGGGCCTCTGTAGCTGGCTGTGGGCTGCCCTGTGTGTCAGTGGTGCGGAGAGTCACATAGAAGCCTTAGATAAAGAGGGTTTTTCCATGTGCTGGAAGTATCAGGGAGAAAACATTTCTGCCCCCTCTGGAACCTGGTGTGAGCTTCATCCCTCTAATGACATTATTTGAATTTTCCATGAAAACTGTCAGCATGAGAGTAAGAAAAGTGTACAATGGAAAAATATTGAAACAGACAAAAATGGTAGAGTTACATGACCAATTTGCTCCTTGGTAAAGTTAATGAGAGGGTGAGATTAAACAGAGGCCACTTGGGAATGAGTTTACCTGAGAAGGAGTGAGGTGAAGCATCCTTCCTCTGATGTACAGGGTAAGGGTTTGTCTGTAAAGAGAGAGCACAGGTGTCTGGAGAGCAGCATGCATGGCAGCCTGTCCTCCAGACCAGTGGAGCTGTCTGTCTGACCTGGCCAAAGTGTAGTCTTCATCAAAGGCCAAGATCTAGTCCATGCACAAGGGAGGAGCCATTTGCAGCAGAGTCGAGAAATGCCTCCTGTGACATCTTGTTTGTGTCATTTACTAGAGTTGGCACTGTCTTAAGATGGGGGCATGGCTGACATTTTCAACAATAATCAGTGAGTCACTTGCCCAAATGAGGACCATGGTATTAATCTTGCATGTTTTTGGAACTGTTTAAAAAATGTCTGATTTTTGCTGTTTAGTGTCTGTTTTTGAATTTCCCCCTCTCTGCAGTTCTTGGTTTCTATCTCACTGAGTGCAGAGGATTTTAATTGTTGCTGTCTATCTGTGCTTTGCAGCATGAGAGAGCAATGCCTAAGGGCTCTTGTGGTGCTTTGGGGTTGACCGGTTTTATGTCTGAGCAAGCAGATCTCGCAGTAGCCGTGCTGGATTGCAGTAACAAATTGTCTCCTTTTTTCCCCCCTGTAGCATTGAAAGCCGAAAAGAGAAGAAAGCTGACTCAGGGAAAGGTGTTGACAGGGAGACTTGTCTATGATTCGATCTTCAATTTATTTTTTACATATATATGAGAAGAGTGTCACAATTATTAATAAAACTGCTTTGATCATGTATTGTAAATTCTGTCTCTCAACCCAAATCCACCTTCATACTGTAAGTAGTGCAATACTTGTTTCATTTGTGTGTTTAAACTTCTGAGCAGTGAGACACCCTCGTGAGCAGATACAATAGCCAGTGCAAGAATATGCGTGTTCCTTGCTGTATGTTAGACATTTGCAAACTGGATTCTGATTGTCAGTTTTCGAGAGCAATAGCTTCCTTAAAGAGATAAGTCATATTTACCTACTTTGTATTTTCCTACTTTAGTGATCTGAAGATGCCTGATAATTTCATTCAGAAGAATTTTTGAAAGGTAGTCTTACTTCTATTTAGTTTTTATAGCTTAGCATTAGTGACTTATTTCAAAAGACCCAAATCAAAAGTTAGTTTGAAAACATTTTTTTAATAATTGTATTTATGCATTTCCTTGATTTAATATGATACATTTAATACTTAACAATTTCTATGTAACTAAAACTTAAAGTCATTTGAAAAAATATATAGAAACCTATTTACAACTTGTTAAAAAGAATCAGACATAATGCAGAATTAAGTAGTATTTGCTTAAAATTCAAGTTGTGACTACATGATCAAATATTAGGCTTATATGAAATGCTTTAGAAAAACTTTGTAACAGTTTTGTGGGATTTTTCAATATAAACCTTTATCAGAAATATGCTAAGTTTCTCTCCCACTGACAACAGATGTTTTCCAAATAAACATATTCTATACATACTTGTGGAATGCCACACGGTGAATCATTGTATGTGAAATTCCACTCCTGTACAGTTACTCTGTGGCTAACGGTCATGCACTGCTTAATGCTGGTCCTGAATCACGCTCTTATGTTAGACCAACAGCTCTCCAATTGTCATTTTTTTTCTGCAGAATTCTTTTTTCCACTTTTAAATTAAATGCATGTTGTGGAAAAACAGTCTTTTAAAAGAAAATTTCAGATTCCATTTGAGAAGGTTCTGTAGATATTTCAGTCTGTATAAAATAATACATCTTTACTAAACTTATATAAGGAGAGAGCAAGTTAAGTTTTGGCCAGTACTAAAAATACAGTATTTCATTTCACTTTCGATGAATGTGAAGTTGATAAAGCTAAATCTCATAATGCTCTTGGTTCCTAAGAATGAGCAGTAATCATCAACTTTGTAATACTTCAGTATTCAATTTTACAATAATTCAGAGCCCTGTGGCTTTTACAGACTGTTAATTCTTTACTCTGCGTGGAAGTACACATGGAAAGTGAAGAAAAGTTCCTCTTGTGATTAAACTGAGGGGAAATAAAATCAACAAAGCTTCCATTAAGTTCTACGTTTTGATATCTTTTAAAAATTCCCCTTACAATTCTTTAAGGAGCTTTTTTATGGAACATGAGCCTAAAAATTATAGAAAGAAGAATTTTAAGTTAATAAAGTTTGTATTTATAAATGCTGAAAAATACAGAAACTTTCTGTTCCAAACGTGTTGCCTTTGTGTATTTTATAATACAGATACTACATTGTAAACATTTCCACTGTTTTATGATTTAGTCAGTCATTCCCCAAAGCAGACTCTTAGTGTTTTAATATATTAATAACTGTGCTGTTGAAAATGATCATAGTGAATTTAAATCTTCACATGATCACCTATTTGAATAAGCAATCATATCCAATGAAATTCTGTATTTCTGAGTATTTTTATAGTCATTTTGTTCTTGTGTGAACTTTAATGCTATCCCTATGTTAACCCTAATATTTTGAAATCTTATAAAATATAAGAAAAATGTAGTATTATATATTTACTTCTAATTTCAGATTCCTGGTCAAAATGACTGAATATCTTGAATGTAATTTAGTGCAAAGTTTAAGTAATGTGTAAATGTGACTAGGACATTGTGTTTTTCACAATTAAGAAATGTTATGTGGAAATAAATATTTATCCTAACTAACTTCCTTGCACATTTTAAATTGTGATACAAAGTGTCTTGTCTTTTTTCTTTAATTAGTAAATCAGTGTAAAGCATAAATTTAGACACCCCCAAAGTTAAGAACTCTTGGTGATGTAAACAATTTAGGAGTATGTTTTAAGAGTAAACAATTTGAACTTTATGAACAGAAGATTATGAGAACTATATAGGGATATATTTACTCATTTTTCCAGAATTGGCTGCAGATGACATTGTTTCTTATGCTAGTAAGAACCTCCAAGGTCGTTAGTAATATTCCTCATTATTAGAACTCTATTTAGACTTCCTTTTTTAACTTCCATGGGGAAAGCATTTCCTAAAATTTGTCTCCTCCCTGTTTGTTACAAAAGTCAGATGGGACCATTATTCTTTTGTAGCCATCTGGCAGTGTGTTGTGGAGATAATTGCATTCAGAATTTTATCTAACCTACTGCTTGGTATTTTTCTCTTGACTAGTGAATTTACTTTGTAATTGCTACTGTTTCACAACCTACAATATTGGAAAGTTTTTTTCTGTATAATATACGAATATATAATCTGAATATCTCCTTGTTATAGTTTAAACCCATAGTTTGATAGAAACTCTTCACTGATGATCTGTAAGCATCTTGTATTTCAACATGATTCCTAGATCTTTTAGATTTTTCTTGCCTCTTAAAAATGTGACTTACTCTGTTTTCCATAGCACTGACCTACCTCCGTTTTAACTTTGGCTTATTTGCTCCTGGGCACTTGTCAATATTATTGCAAGATTGCTCTCTGATTTTTCTGGTATGTTAATATCTATCTCATCTATTCACACAATAAAATGAAATGAAATGAGATTACGGCCATTTGAAAGTTTTACGAGAGTCATTTGGATAATATGATGGTTCTCTAAATGTCTACATTGAGGGGCTAATTGTAGTCAGTCCCCTTGAAGAGGCCTAATAATCAAAGATTACTTGTAATACTTTATTTTAGAGATCTATTTTGATGTTCTCCATGGAAAGCTGCGGCTAACTGATTCAACTGTCACACCAGTTCAGTTCCTGTTGGTGTACTGGGTATCGTCATTTCTGCTGGAACTTTGAAAATAGGACTATGATTCTTGCTTCTAAGGGCAGGGTGGATACATAGCTATAAATAATGTGATATGTACTGAGTTGGTCATATGAGTAAAGCCATTTTTTAAATAGGGCAGAGTTTGAGAAAAACATTATAGAAGAGGTACCACATGAATTAGAATGGAAACGAGGAAGGAAATACACTCCAGATGTTGAAGGAACCCCTGCCTACTAGGCCTCTTCTAATGAAGTATGACCAGAATGACTCCATCTTGAAGTGAAGATCTAGAACAGTCTTAAGGCTATGAACAGTCTTAAGGTTAATGCTTATGGTGTGAAAATAGCCACATTCCAAGCTGGCTACAACTATTATTACAGAATGTTTATGACCATACAGAACATCTCCCACCATGCCTGTAGAATGTCCCAATGTCCTGAGAATGCAGCCGTCTTTACTTAGAGATAACGTTAATGAGCAGGCTTTTTTATTTTTTTTATTTTTGAAAGAAAGAAAAAGAGAGGAAAGAAAGTGAGAGTGAAAGAAAGAAAAAAAAGAATGTGAGAGAGAAAGAAAGAGGAAGAGAAAGAGGGAGAGAGAACGGGATTCTTGTTCTATTGCCCAGGCTAGAATGCAGTCT